>DWFV01000434.1:0-14415 GCA_018246775.1 Parelbella machaon machaon
TTATAGTTTTTAATATTATTATAGTTTTAATTATTTAATCGCGGTATAAGCGGAAGTAGAGATTGACCACAATAATAAATGATTCATGTCACATGTTATTTAATTTTACGAACAGAGTATAATAGGTCTACGCTAATTTATGAGTTTGAAGATTTTAAAGTATTTTGAAGAATAATCAATATTTAAATTTGGAATTCGACTTCCTTCGTTCGATTTTTAATATTTAAATATCGAATGTCGAGCGAGATACTATTTTTAAATCTATTTAATAACCGTTATAAAAATGTACATCTATTTATATTCATAGATTCACATATTTTTAATGTTCGTATCTAAATTCGACATCTCTAGAATGTAACGTGAAACCAGCTATGTTTTCTGATACACGTCAAATAAATTACATCAAACTCTACTTTATAAGTCTTTTAACGGCCGGTTTTCAAACTAAATACTACGGCACTTCAATAAACTGAAATCAAACAGTCAATATCAAAATCAAGCAGTGTTAGTTTAGTAGTTTAGACTCAAGCAATTGTTCCAGAAGTCTGCTGTTGCAGCATGGGTCCCTGATTTCACTAAACTAGGCCGTTTAAGGTTAAATATCACTTGACAGAACTGTTAAGGAAAGTAGCGTGAGGAAACCTGTACAGCCCAAAGACAGCTCAATAATGTTCTCTAAGGTATGCGAATTTTCCTAAACGGTCTTGGTTAGAGCGTTAGGCTATGGTCGCAGTAAGTCTGTTTATGAGAGGAGAGTCGTATCCAGTAGTGTTACGATAAAAAAGTTCAAGATACAATATAAACTCATGTCAAAAGAAGACTTTAAATGCTACAATTTGTTAAGCCTTACGACGAAACACAACGTCTAATTCGCTGTTGCTAAGCAACTAAAAGCGCAGGTAAATTCTGAAAAACCATTTCACTTTTTCTTTAATTGATTTTGTTTATGGATTTTTTAATCTCTATGACGTTTACAAACGAAAAATATTGTTGTTACTGGTGCTAACGGATGTGACGTCACGCTCTCCGTACAACATAAAGGTATTTGAATATTAAAACAGTCATTGTTAGGCAAATTAAAGAGCAGATGCAGCATTCCCGTTGCACGCATCTAATTGGGTTGCATTTGCATTATAATGCATATAATGCGGCGCCGTAGAGGTAAAGCTTACCTTTGCTTTTGGGTCAAATTTGAAAAGTCGTTTGTGTTGAATTCTAATCCCATGCACTTTGAACTAAAAATGTTACTATTTATGGTGTGAGAAAATCATGACATTTTATGAAAAAAAAAAAATTGAAGAGCACTATTCGTTTATTATTTTAATAATTATTGATGGTTATGATAAATTTATAATAAAAAAGACTATAATAACAATTAATTCGCAATGTCGGTATTAAATATGTTTAAAATATACATAACGACTTTTTTATTTCAAGGTCGGCAACAAAATATTTTTTTCTTCTCATATAATTGCGGGCGTTATTGACCATTCAGTTCTAGGTGTGATGCTATTCAATTAAAAACGAATTAAGAACTTGACATTTTCTCAGTTTAGTCATTTATCTTTTTTATAATTGAGTAAGTTATGCGAGGCAACATGAAATTAACTTAATTATTATTACATATACTATAATAGTATTCATTTTTTGTGTTTTGACTAATTAAAAATGAGAAATATTCTAAGTTATTATAGGCGATTGATATTGGATACTATGATAGGCGAGAATCAACAGTCTGTCCCAGGTCACTGCTGGATGTAAATTACGTCTAATGAGTGTCATCGCGCTTTGTCATCGGCTTGCCGTATTATTTGCTTGAAGTCTTATGTAGAATTTCAGCAGGTGGAAATATATGAAGTACAATAGTAAGAAGTAGTGGAAACCCCTAAATCTTCTCCACGTGAGGTGCGCGATTGTTCCCGGTGAGGGGAACACTCATAAATCTTTGGTAACACCGTCAACCGCACGCCTAGCGAGCATTCGCTCCATATTTTTGTCATAAATACACAAAAGTTAAAAAAAAATTTACAGTATTTTCTGTTCATATTTGTTACTATTACTATACATACAATATAGCCGATATAGTTGGAAACATAATGTGAGTCAATTGTCGATTTGCAAACATCAACAAAAATATATACCTACATATTTAAATGCCAAAAATATTTCGTAACGGCATGCCAGTCGAAACTTGGCTTGGTGACCGCTGTGCGCTCGATTACATACATATGCCCCGAAAGTGCCGTGAAAACAGCGAGTCGCCTTCATTTGGCCCAACATTTTCAAATTACCAACCCGTCTGAGTCTATAGCAACGCTTAAGATTAACCATTATGTTCTCCCGACTTGTACCATCATTATCACTCGTACATTCTATATTCAAATAAAAACGGAAACGCCACATTTTCTACACCGCATCGCGGGAAATATATTCGTTGGCAGAGCTCCATTGGGTGTGCGAGCGAGTCGGATAGATAGTTTGGCGCATAAAATAAAGATCCATCAGAGCGGGATGACAACGCGTTTATTGGTTCCACCGCGTAGTTTGTGGCTATCGCTCGGGCCAAGTTTGATGTAATTTTCTTGGCGCGAAGTGCAACGACTCCTTGGAAAATATATTGACGATGCAGAAACGGTTATCGACGATATTAATAATATTGTACTCAACGAGTATGTTGTTACGGGGCTTTATTGCGCCGTTTTTTATATTTTCAAATATGGAAAGTGAGAACACTACGCTATATTCGTTCAGACTATTTTATACGAAGGAAGCGTACATTTAATTTGCCTTTAATTTACCATTTAAAGGACAATTTGAATTCAGAATACATTCAATTTAAATCTCAAAAGATCGTACATGCTAGCTTAGCGCCTATTACAGTAATCTTAAAGATAAGATTTATAATTTAGAATCAGCGCATGCGAAGTCGATAGATAGTGAACCGGTGTCAAACGGGAACCGGTGTCCCAGATCGCCGATATTATATCCGCCGATTAATCACATTGTTTACATGTATTTTGCTTAACGACTCGCGTTGGTATATCATCAAGATATCATTTAGATGTTCCAGCCTCATACCGTTTTAAGATGAGATTGGTTATCGGATGAAAGCTCTCCGTAATAACTGGCCGACTTTGCGAACTTTGTACTGTTTTTTGTTAACTTCGTGTTTACTGTATACAGCAAAATCTTTGTTAATTTTTTGTAGTGAAGTTTATAAATGTCAGTATTACCTATATACCTGTGTATACTCGTATATATTGACGGTAATTATACATATTTGACGCTTTTATCTGATCAAATCGAAGTAATATGATAATAAATGACAAATATGCTTTTTAAAATTATAACTAATTATAAATTGAATTATTGCAATCACATTATTCTTCTCCATAAGCTCTAACGTGTATAATGTTTGCGAATCCACACTTGACCAGTGTTGCACATCCTGACCATCTTTTTAAGAGGAGACCAGTGTCCAATGGAACCATACAAGGTTGGGTGATGATTTGTGTTATTTCTATAATGAATAGATGTTTGAAATGAACATTGCCAGTCAGTTATGTGTTGCCTAACAAGGGCATAACTCTTTATACAGATAAAACGCTACATGTCTCCATACACTATCTCACAAAAGGAAATAAGGAACCCGAGATCAATACTCACTCGCTTCATGCCGCACATGTGTCATACGCCGGCATCGGAACAAGAAAACTGTGGAGTCGGTATTGTTTAAAATTGTTTTCAGATATTTCGAGAAATTATTTTATATGAATAGAGTCGTTTTCGAATATTTGAGGATTTTTTTTGTTTAGAGTAAAGTATAATATCTAGTGTCCAGTAGGTATAAACGGTCGTTACTCCCCATGAATAAATGCAATTGACTTTGATTAAAACTAGTAATGAGATTGTTACTGTCAATTAGATTGGTCAATATTAAATGTTAATAAGATGCAAGAAGGCGAGAACAAGACACTCATTTAGGGATCATTATCTATATCTATTATGATACATACATATCTTTACGTCAAGTCCGTCACGGGGTAGGCAGAGAGCACGGAGTGACAAATATTCCTGTCCTTGAAAATCGGGCGAGTATTTTTCCACAAATCAGCTATTTTGATGATGGTTATGGAGAATATCAGTTGTTTCATTATCAACAATCCTTTTATCATTCCACTGTTGGACACGGGTCTCCTCTCAGAATAAAGGGCTTAAGACCATTAGGCAACATTCATCCGAAATAGGTCTATTACTGGCAATATTTTTAATTTTATGCTTTTGCTTGTTTTCGTAAGATAAGGAATCAAATCTAAAAAAGTCGACTCCACTCACTCACTCACTCCCCGATAGATAATGTGTTACTCGTACGGAGTCGTTGTCAAAAGCCACCCGAGAGAGTGGGCGGTGAGCTCTGCTGCCTTCTCCACGAGGACTTCGAAAATTCTCTTTTATATATCAAACGGCAAGGCAGTTGATTGAGACGGCTCAATTCATGGTAAGTGGTCTCCATCACCTATGGACATTTGGATCATCAGGGGTTACCAATCTGTTGTCTGCCTTGATGGAACTTTTTGATGCTAGAACTGTTTATAGAATTGTTTGAAGAACCTCATGTCACAGTGTACATTAAGGAAATATAATGTCTAACTAAATATGTCCTTCAAAACAAAAATAGCTTGGCGGATATATCTTGGCACTTCAGGTCTGTAAGAATAGAGATATTCGCTCGGTGTTCTCTACGTTTCTCTTCTTTTTAAGCCGTGAACTTCGTTCATGTCATTTTGTGATTGTCACCCAATTGCTGTTAGACAATACCGCTATTATTATTGTGTCTATTATATCCATTTTAGACGAGATTAACCAGCAGAAGCATATCTTTTGACCTCAAGAAGGACTATAGTTTTATTTCACATAGATATACATATCTGCTTCCAGCAGTGGATGGGAGTATTCTGATGATGATGCTGATGATATATCGGCTACTATGAACTTAATAACCAGAAGCATTTTATTAAAATTTCCAACGTTTCAAGTAATACATTTTCTATAATTAGGACAACGCGATAATTACCATCAGCATATTATGAACCTTAAGGTTAAAGTCGCTTCAAGATATTTAGCCAAAATCCATTTATTCGAATCAACTCGCATGTTCCAGAAACGTCCAAAGCCAAACACGAAGATACAAAGTAAAGTAATAAAGTCCATTGTTTACCACGAAACGTTAGATGTGTCGATTCAAAACGAAAAACCATGGCACGACATTAGGCGTGTTCGGAAATAAACTTCTCGCGTAGAATATGAGTGGGAATAACATATTTTATTTATATGTTGATTCGAAGTGCGAAGTAGTTGCTTCTTCGTATGGATAAGGTTGCACGCTGTGATAAGCGGAGCGATAGCGTTTTTATATATAGTGTATATAATCAGTCTTTGGATGTCCATTACTGAACATAGGTCTCCCTTAATCTGCGTCACTTCTGATTCTGTATACACCCATATTGAATAATTATTCGCATTGATCATTGCAGTATTTGTATAAACTTGAAGGCCATTACGGACGCTAGAATCGAAGTAATTTTGTTAACAAAAATGATAATTAAGTTTACTACCTAGTTGTCTGAGATTTGGTGAATAAATTGAAGTGTTAATTAAACAACAGTAAAAAATACTTATGTTGTCTAATGATTTGAGGTCTAAATAATATACAACATTTGGAGGTAAATTATAGTAATAGATACATTTGTACAACATTTCTTCAGTATTTTTTATTTTCTATCAATGTTCTCTGTGCACAAAATTGTCAAAAACGTAACATCACGCCTGTAATCCAGAAGGGGTAGGCAGTGGAGTGTAGTACACTCCCACGTTTCACCAGTGAATTGTTTATTTAACAAAATTGTTAAATAAAAAATATATTAATAGGAATCAAATATATATATTCAAAGTCAATCCGCTCAGACAACCGCTTCGCTCGCTACGTCGCTATCGAAATACCGACATAAGGTCGGTTCGCAGACAAATATATTGTTGGTAAAAGTTCCCCGCGACTCCTGGAGTGGTTTCTGAACTTACACAGTCATAAGTTGCGCATCCAACGACTGTGAATATCTTATTTTATTTATAACCTCTTTAAACGAAACTTGGCCCGCGAACTCCGATGTGAAGCCATTTTATTCGGAAGTTTTCGCCTTAACTACCTCTTGTTGAATTGTGGACGGCTTAGTTGCTTCCGGTGTGTAATGACGTCATATAGCAAGATAGTTGGATGTATGTTTGTTCTCTTAACAATCCTGCCTTAAGTACTATGTTCTCTATATATAGTAGATTTAGCAAACCTATATACGTATTGTTTTTGTATGGTCCTTAATATGTCTTGTTCTAGAAATATATTTTCCATTTTTAGTGTAAGCAACATGTTCAAATTTTAGCCTGTTTTTCTTTTAATTTACACTATGTAATAGACATAAAATCATTCTATCTATACAACTGAGAGCTAAAAACATTGCAACCCCAAAGGGTTTTAAAAAATATGTAGAACATTCACCGGCAGTGACAATAAATTATAAGGCCACAATAGGCTGAATGAGATGTTCCCTTTGCCTCGAGAGCCACTCAAAGGATTAGTTCGATCCGCGATCCAAATTCAAAAATCGTTACAACTGATTAGTTTATTTAAATAGGAGTTTATTGACTGTGCTTAATGCGACTAATGTTCTGCGAGTTTAAAATTGGAACATGTCTGTAACGGTTTTCTCTGCATTTAAATCGCGTTCTTTGGAAGCATGTGATTTTTATATCTAGAAAAAATGCATAATTTTTTCATAACATTTCATCTTTATGAAATTTTAATGTAAATATAGACTAATTCGAATACCAACACATAACGCCTGTATTTCTCCGAAGGCATAGGCAGAGGTGTGTAATTCACTGGCATAATTTACTGGTTATGTTATACGTCCCACCATGAAATAGGGGGTAACATTGTTGCCTTACACTGCGCACTAATTTAGATTTATTCACGTCATACAAATTAAGAAACGATTGGTACGTACCTAATTATTTATTTAAAACATTTTATATGTAGACCACTATTTGACACTTTATTTTTGAACGCATTTATTTATATTTGTGTACCAATTTTTAAGCTGACAGTGCTAAAATTTAAAAAAAGAATGTAAAGCTCAATTAACAGATAGAACACTCAACGAAACAAAGACACTTTGAAGACTTTTCGCTTCAAATTTCCTTGAACGGAAACTTTTTCGCCTTGAAAAATTGTTTGACAACAACCCGCGGCCGTTGTCGCTGTAAAAGTGAAATTCGCACGCGTTTAAAAAAAAACTTAAACCACGTACATCCTCCTTGCAAGTCTTAAAAGAGGTATAAAAGAGCACTTGAGCGAAAGTGCATTAAAAATGAGTGGAGGAGAGCGGGACGGCGTTATATGACAGCGATATTGCCCCCTCAGTCGCATGCCCCTAAGAAAATGGTTTTATGAATGAAAATTACTTTTTTTTTCTCACGCCACTTACCCAGTTCAGGGACGTTAGTTTTTCTCGTCTTTTCTTCGGGAGATAGGCGAAAGTTGTTTGCCTCGACTTCAAAAGTGAGACTTCATAATTCTTTCAAACGTATACGCTTTAATGTTTTAAAGCCGGTCCGTAGAAAGATATTCTTTTTTACGAAGTTCTTAGTTTTGTTCTATTTAAATGACTATCATTTCATGCATAATAGATGTTTGATAGTTTATTAGTCTTTTTTTCAGTATTGAATATTGTCACAGATAATAAATGTACCCTAAGGCAGATAATTATATAGTGCCGGTTGGTACAGGACGCGTTGACAAAAACAATTTAATGGCACTTATACATCAAAATGGCGGGTAAAAAATAGTCGTGCTTCCGTAAGGCAATGACAAAGTGAGGGAATGCCAACCTGTTGTAATAGGGAATAGAAAATAATTTTTTTATTATACATTAAATAACAGAACTAACGCGCACTTTAATATATACATTGTTTATTTTAATTTAATAAAAAAATATGAATGCACGAAATTATATTTTTAAAAGTTGGAAATTTAATAATATCAATTAGATGTATAAGCAATTTTAAGCCTTCCGCCCTTTATTTAAGAAACAAAGTTATATTTTAATTAGGCAACATGATAAAGCAGAATTTGCAGTTCAGATATCACAATGGCAGTACCTTACTATATAATTAACATTTCTAATAGTTATTTAAGCTGATACGTGCATACGATTGTGGAAAATATATGGTTGAAATTTGTTATTTTAAAATTGTATGTATTATGAAGATAACAATAACTTTCATTATAAAGTTCTTGCAATGAAACGAATATTACCGACCAGTCGTAAATTAAGTAGCTTTAATTATTCTAAGTTAATTTCTGTAATTCCTAAGTTCACTATATGGCCATTAAGAAAACATCGATCATTAAAAAAAAACTCAATTTAAAAAATGAGCTACCTGAACACCGCCGCTTACGCACCCCTGCATGGCAACACATTACACGCCACAGATAAAATATTACCAACATTTTATAACGAATAATACGCATAAATTTATCTATCCATACATTGATAGAAAGGGTTTAATAGCCTATAAATCAGCATTTTAAACAAAAGATAGTCAAATTCAGTACAATGGGACGGCCCTTATTGTGCATAGAACTTTTTTTTTCTCTAGCGTGAAATGTTTGTTTTGTTAGCGGTACTACATTTTTTTTTGTAGGCCTTTTTTTACAGCCAATATTTGATCGATACAGAGGATTGTTAACACGAGCCTATTGTTATTGAAGTGTGTATTGGTCGCAAATATTTGTGCAAACTTGTTCGTTTTGTTGCGTTTTTGAGTGATATTATCGGCTCCGTTAATTTTTTGTTACTGCAACATATCCATGCAGTTATAAATATGTTAATTTGGAAGTGTAGGTGTGAAAATAAGGTTTTTAACTCTTTTCACTCGTATGTCTCAGCGTTTGCGACATCATAAATTTTAACGTTGCGCTCGTATGTCTCAGCGTATACGACATCATGAGTTTTAACGTTGCGCTCGGATGTTTCAGCGTATGCGACGTCATACATCTTACCATTCCAATCGCAAAAAGTTATTCACAGGTGCCATTAAAAATACCATTCTTTTTTATTTTATTTCCTCTGTTTCATGGTCATATTAATTCCGAGTGCAAAGGGTTAAAAATTAGTGATTTGAGAGCATAAATAGGTGTTAATCTGCTGACCGTACCTAATTTGTATTTAGATGGCCTGTATGGGCCAGACTGATATTAAGCTACATATAAACAATTTTTAAGCCTACATACATAATATGTTATTTAAGACAGATAGACAGACAAAAAAACTCTTACTGAACACAAATATTCGCCTTGGGTGGGAATAGAACCTGCAACCCTCGACTCTGTAATACGTCATTAGCTATCGGATCATCAACACTAAAAACAAAGAAAGATTACCTTCTGTTAAGCCCATTTTTTTTGTTTAATCGATTTCCATGAATTGATTAATCGTAATTCCTAAAGGAGTTAAGCTTGTGTCATTGTTAGGGTGTGACCAGACGAATAAGGAAATGAGATAAAGTTGTGCGATTATCTGAATTCTTGTTTTATTTTCTATTCCCAAATTTAAAAAGCGAGGGATGTTCAGGTGACGAAACTTATATAAATAAATAAGTTATTTTTATAGCGGTAACATTACCAAAGATAATAGACAACATAACTATAGTTACTATAGCTACTAATGTTCTAGCTCTTTAATTGTCGCCATGGTAATACATAAACACAGGCTAAAATGAGAATAGGATCTTAATAATGGTCTCAAAAATCCTATTTATCGTCTATTAATAAACAAATGAATAATAATCTTATACTGGCTTAGTTATTACTTATTTTATTTTAATACCACGACATCGTGACAAGGTGAATGAAGTTCAAAAATGTCTTCGATAAGGCAATCTTTTATAGTTTATGTGTATGGCACGATGCGCCATGAGATAAAAGGGTCAAAATGAATAGAACCAAATGGCTTCTCATGCAAGACCAACCGGAAGGGTTTGAGCGTCTATTACAAAAGATCCGACTTCCGGTTGATCGGACATATTGTGGTTAGGAATATTAATAATGATAGATAATAAGAAACGTGATCCTATCTGTTCTGTTATTAATATTTGTTGCTTGTTCAATAAGGTATGGGTCGCAATGTGGGCTGTAATGATATGCTGACGCATTCAAACGAAGAATTTTTATGTTTCGTGCTCTCTATCTACAGCGTAAGGGACCTGGTGTGACAACATAATTGTAATAATAGTGATTTTTTTTATAGACCACTCCTTTTGTTCTTAAAATTGACCAATTGACGATTGGCATTATACATAAATATACAAAACTGTATATTTTTACTCTTTAATGAATTATTTAGAAGTAATTGTCATTAAAAATCGTTTTAATTGAAAGCTATATGCTTACATAATTGCTTTAAAATGTTTCGTCGGTCAATAACATTTTTGGATATATGTAGGTATATTTAAAATTAAAAATTCTAAGCAGGCCTCTTCAATTCATATTCGATTAGTGGGTTGGTGTTCCAGGATATCCAAAATTGCATCATCATCAAAATACCCATACAACAGGGTTGCTAGTAGAGCCGTTTTAATTCTTATTATAACATACAATAGCATTTGGCTGCGATATCCCGCAATGAAATCGCAGGTGAATCTTTAGATGGACCCTACATCACTAGAAAAAGCCAATTCAATTTCGCTTTGAAAAGTCGTAAATTACAACTGCCTGGACATTATTTTTAATGACTTAAAAATCCTACACAAACTAACGATTCCATCTATATATGTATTTAATTACATGAGAAATTCGTTACTCGTTCCCCATACGACAAGTCATTGAAACTAGTACCTACCAAAATATTGTCTATGAGACTAAATGGCGGGCTCAAATGTGAAATAATAGATACTTCCTTAGAGAACTTTATGGCTATCGGAAATAGAGCAGACGCAATAAACCAACAGATGGAACAGTCTAGAATGTTAATTAGCTAGATACCTACTGACTGGGCTCAGTCAGTTCATTGTTCTGCTACTGTAGAAAAGATATGATAAAATGTTATTATAATGTCCTTTCGTGTCTTAAAAAAAGTATGTTTTTTTTTCTCTTTGTGTCAGTCGCGGCGACTTTAATATACAGCCAGTATTATATCCTGATGTTAAAAGATATGACGAATTAATGAAGTTTGCAATAAATTCAAAAAAAATATATGCCTCTAAATGCTGATTCTATAATTGATTTTATACGATTGATTGTTGTATGATCATGATCTGCATTTGGATGACTTTTTTCGGTTACGATCGCTGTAAAATCAAAGATAGTTCACTTTTAAAAAGTCAGAAATAAAACAGAATAAGTGGATTAATCTTAAAAGTCTATTTGCTAGCAATTTAGTTCAAAATAGTGAATTCTAAACGTGTACAAATGTTCGTACCTACACATTTTTTGCACTAGTCACCGCCTCAGCTATGGGCGGTGACACCTACCCACCAAAACTTACATGGAGGGCGTTATAATACCTAACTCTTTATTTCCGCAGTTCTACACTAAAATGGTTCGCTTCACGCGGAAATTAGTTTTAATGAGCTCACTTATCATTAAATTTATTATAACAATCTAAAAAAAAAACTGTTATTTTATTTTGAGAAATATTCAGTTTCTAACCAACAATTGTAGCATTTCATGCAATTAGATTTCTCGAACAAAAAACTTTATATTTCACCGAAATAACAGTTGTGGAAGGTTCCAGAAGCTACATACATTTATACATACCGACGCGAACTACGTACGAACCTTCGTAATCTATATTAATACGACCAATTCATCAACTTTGAAAAACGTTACCATAACAAAAGCACCCCTCACAGATAAATAATAAACTAAAAATTATATGCAAATTCACGACCCATAAGTTTCTATAGAAATCGTTAACCCTTTAACGGGTTAGGGGGCAAAAAATGCTAATAATTTATTCAATTTCAAAGACACTGAGGTCACAGGACATTTTTAGTGGCATTCAAAATCGTCCAACAACTGTGTTTAGACGTGTTTACGTGTGTTGATCGATTTTTCAAAATTGTGTGATATAATTGCTATTGAATACGATACAGTGTGTGTGCTCGAAATCGTTCGTGTGATTTATTTCCAAGGTAACACAGTATATTATTTCCGTAATGTGATGTGTTAAAGTATTGTTAACACCTGAAAAGTGTTAATTAGTATTTTAAAACGGTCATCACGGTCATTTTAAATTCCGTTCACGGCTAGTTAAAGCGCACCTGACTTTTCTTTACGAGCTCTCTTCAAACACACATCAGTTCTTTTTGGAATTTTTGTATTAGTATTGGTTTCGTGTATTTTAGATTTTTTTTCATTGATCTTATTACTCGCGTCCTATTACGGGGCGTGGGCTCTCGTCATCATCTCAAGATAGTTTTTTTTAGTCCTATTGTTGAAGTTGGGTTCCGGTAATTCTGGGATGTCTGTATATACCACATAATAGTATACTCCACCATACTGCTCTAGTAGATTTGAATCGAATTTATTTGTATATTTTATGTCTAACATAGATCTCGGTGTTGCTTATTAATCTGTGATTTACAGTCTATGTGCACTCCCTTTAACCATTATTAATATATCATCACACCGGATCCCATATGACGTAAGAAAGCAACGAGTGCCACATATATATACCTATATATCCTTACAGATCTAACGTTTTTCTTCAACACCATTTTAACTGATATATCATCGCTTAAAACAAATTTACTGATGTGTCCGGCAGCGGCCCACGCACTGTCCGTATGTGATAATCAAGGCATCGTCTCTTAAAAGCCTTATTTGAATCATTTGTATCAATTTTCACATACATACTTGATTAACATACAAGTCTTATGTATGTCTAGTTTTTAGTATTATTTTCGGTTGATTTAAGTTATTAATATTTGTATACTAAATATGTTAAGGGGTAAATTAACTATATAGTTAAAATATATTGTATTGTGCGTTTATATGGTTTTGTCTATGGTTTATTTATTCTTCTATTGTTATTACCTATAGTTCGGTTATAATAAACTCAATTCCTACTGACATTCGCTGTCAGCCAGTAATCGGTTAATATTCAAATAACAGAGTTTTAATAACTTCGTGCTTTTATTTATTTAATTAAAAAATTACAAAACATACATTATACTTGAAAGTAGAATCACTAAATAAAAGTAAAAAAGTGCAGTTAATAATGTGTAAAGAAAATTTTGGAGGGTATTTATTTAATTGGTGCTGTGGAACCGGAACTAGTGATGTGAAAATACCGATTAAAATAGATAGATATTTTACCTAAAATCGTTAAAACACTTACCGATCTCTTCAGATAACTATAGACAATCACTTCAACATAAAGTCACAAATTATTAGAACTTGAAAGTCATTTAAAATAATATTATTTAAGCTTGATGTTATATAGAGAAAGTCACAAGTCGATCCGGGACAGTCAACAAGAACACATTCTTCGTAAATTGGAATAAACAATATCTTAATGGAAACGGTAACTGGATATGTTTGTCAATACATTTTCCATCACTCCTATGTCTCCTATGTATAAGAGAAATATGTCCAAATTGCAAACAGTTCAAATACACTAACTTGGTCCCGCAACCGTCGATATAAATGTTACCTTATCACCATCATAATAAGGTGCGTTTTACATCGTCACCGGAGATAGAGTTAGGCTTATTAGAAATCCGACTCGTCCCTATACTGTTTGCACATGTTTGATCGATTGACAACTTGGGGGTGGGGTCTCGTAATAATATTACCCCCGAATCCTATAACAGAATGACGCTAGTTTTACATGTGTAGGCACAAAGTGTGCGACGAAGAATATTAAACTAATACACAGTTCAAAGTATTCTGATGCAACCAAAGTGAGTCAGAATGTATATTTTATTTTACGATCGAATAACGATAGTTGGTGTATAATCCATTGAGCAACTTCAAAACGAATTCATTTAAAACATATGAGTCGTACCTACCAGCTACGTTATCGAATTAATTTTAATGCTTAAAGCAAAATGAATTACTCCAAAACAGTGAACGGATTTCAATAAAATGCAATTGAAATTCCTTAAAAAATATGTTTATGCCGTAACTCAGTTATAATTGCTGTAGACCGCTAAAAATAAAATTCGTAGTTTGTGAACAATGAGTTCTAAATTTAAATATAAATTTACTAATCGCGCATAACTCGTTCGAAATTCAAAAAACCAAGGGATTGGATAATCGGCGGTAGCGATCATAGTCGATTAAGCGTGTTCTTTATT
>DWFV01000435.1:0-14411 GCA_018246775.1 Parelbella machaon machaon
TTAGATTTTATAGTACAATTTCTGGTAATGATTAATGAAAATTTCTTAACTTTATAATTTTCATCACTAATAATAAGATTTAGACAAAAAAAAGCTCTTAAATTTAAATTTGAATATAAATCCGAATAATAATAATAAATAATCTGGTATTCATTCTTTGACAGTTCTTCACTTCATTGACAGCTACAAATCAAAATCCGCATTCATTATCTCCTATTAAACCAATGCTGTTGCAAATTTTCATTGTCATTTGTAAAACCTAAGCTATATCCGTACTTCCAAAGCTACACATATTATATGCACCCGAAAGTTCAAGATCCTCGTCTTGTAGAACACAGAATTACAGAAGAAATAACGAGTTAAGCCACGCTTTGAGTACATCCAATTTTATACGAAGCACTACTAATAAAATCTGATATAATTCAATTTAATAACTAAAGGCATCGAACTCCTACATTCTTACTGAAATGTTCCCAATTTCAATGGAAGTTACAATCAAAACAAAAGTTAGAGCGGTTACAATTAATCAAAACGGACAGCAGTAAAAAGAAAAGCAGCAAACAATTTCATTGGCCATAAAAATATTGCGCGGCCGAGGGGAGGCAGTTGCCATGGCGACGGCGGCCAGAGGGGAAAAAAGGTAAAAATGCGGGGGAGAACCGTCGATTTTTTATGGCATCGCACATTTTTTCCCCAACGCCGCGACGCGTAACGTCCGAAGAGGAAGAGAGAGTGACTGTACAGGCTGATTCAGATTTATTTTTTATGACATATTCCGATTTAAACTGCATCAATTCATTTTAAGTGATTGTTTACAGGATGATCCATATTGATTACATATCACGTGCTTGGGTTTAAGCTGCGTCAATTCTTTTTAAGTCATTCTTCACTATTTATCTCTTTTCTAATATTTGAGTTTTCTTCCATCCTAGTCGGAGTTTATTTTGTCAAAATCGCCTTATCTTAAAAGTCTCTTGTTTTAAAACTTGTAGATATAGTTGATAATTGATGGTCACTGTCTACACACCTGCAAATCCTAGGGTTCTTCACCTATTATCAAGTAGGTTGTTAAAACAAAAAATTATAATACTTGGAGTATCCTCTTCATATCCCATATAAACAAAATTTGACTGAAAATAATAACATAGACGGTCCTGAAGTCCCTTTTACGTTCACCAATCATCATCATTTTTATCGTTCCACTTTTGGACACACGTTTCCTTCTCCCTAACGTTATGGAGGTCCTTTTTAATACCATGCAAGTCTGTGAAATATATTCATACTCTTCACAGCGTATTCCTTCACCGTAACAGCAACTGATATTTCATCTTAAAGTAATAAGAACATATCTACAAAATTTACCAAACTAATAATCCATATTTAAACGTTATAAATAAACTGGATCAGCCTGTATACTGTCCGAATCTCCGGAGTACTAAATCGGACTCCGCGCGTGTGTGAGTGAGGCTGCAAATATTATAAGTATGGATTTTATTCTCCTCTCGCTCTAACGCCACCCTCTCCCTCACCCCCGGGAAAAAATCTCCAAGGGAATCTAAAATTATGGCAGGAGGGAAGCTTCCTCCATATGAGAAATCTTGCAGAAACAATACTATATCATTTGCTATTACTCAATACATCACAGTTCAACAGCCATTTTGATCATCAGTTAAAGTTTTATTTATTAACATCACTTTGTGAGTTATGCTCACGTGAGATGTGATACATAGTGCTCATGTGAGATGTGTGCTTATTATAATAAGGACAAGTAATATTCTAATAACTCGATAGTAAGTTTCGAAGTTATAAAAGCTGATTCTGCTGTTGCCGCTAAGCAGCAACGCGCAGCAATTATCAATGAAGTAGTTTCCAATGTAAATGTATATAAAAATTTTTTGCAAGATAAGACTGACTGAAAAGTAACAGATATTTATGTAAAAAAATAAAGGATGCATACTGATTTAATGTTTCGTTAATGTTAAGTTATATTTGTGATGTGGAAGAATCACGGCATGTCTGCAAGGTTAGAAATATTCGGAACTCCGTGCTCTCTGCCTGCAGTGTAAAGCACTTGGTGTGAAGGTATGTATGCATGTATGTACGTTTGAGATAAATAAAGACGTCAAAGTGTTGTATGAAAGGGATAAATAAAAAAAAAGAAATGTCATTCAATTTTCCAAAATTTATCACGTCCCGCTGCTTGGAACATCAACATGAGAGAGGGTAGTTATATATAAGGGTTGATGTTAAAACTGTTCTTTTGTGTGCCACCCCTTTCGTTTCTCACGTTGTTATCTGTTCGTGTGCATATTGTAATTGGAAATAGAATCCGAGTTGACAAAATTAATCTTTAGTATTAATTGTAGCAAGACCTTCACGGATTTAAATCAAATTAAAACAGTACCTACCTACTAGAGTTTTTAATGCCTGTAAGTATATAATTATGATTATTCTCTAATTTATTTCTTCTGTCTCATGCTCAACCGTCGAAGCATGATAGAGAAGAGAGGAAAATTCATTTATTCTTCATTGTTGTGAACAGAAGTTAGACTTAATGCTTAATAGCATTTTCTACTAGTCAATTCAGGCGGTAATGTAATAATAACAAAAACAATTGGGGTATTTACAAGTATATGTATATTAATATACCGCGCTATAATATAATATATTATAGCAAACTACCAACGACGGCAGCTATTCTATAATATATAGGTGTATTTACAGTTATAACCTGCTCAATAATGTCTTGCTATACCGTGATATATCTTGCTACATCTGTTCACATATTTTACCGACGAGATATTATAGCTATGGATATGATCTCTCGAACGTTACTATAGAAAATATATTGTAACAGGTATACCGTAGTATGTCTTGCTAATATATGTATATTACAGCTCTGTCTACAGTGACTTTTATATCACTTAAGAGCATTTTCTGCAAAATATATTGCGCGTGTCAATTAGATTTTCTTAAACGCAATAAAGTCTTGAAGTCAAGTCTTGTGTACACCCCCACCCCACTGGTGCTTGGGGGATGGACTTGTGTGAGAATGTAGTCTAATAAAACAGTAACGAGGTTAAAAATCAGAACAAGTTTTTAAAATAGAGATCTTTTTTTCATGTACTCATGTACGATACGGTACTGTGTATGTAACAGAAACATTAAAAGATTCCTTTTTTAAATTTTCATATCTCCAGGCGTTTTGTTCACACTAAAAATCATGAAGTCATCGTTAAGTAATGCATTCATTAAATTAATGGAAGATAAATCTCTTATTTCTACGTGAACGCAAGCGAAGCTGTATAAAAGTACTAATTAAAATTAAACTCAAAATATTAACTGTACATATTTACATATTTGTTTAGATACCTATCCATTAAAAATCCGAGGAGATGGAAATAAAAGGTATCTATTATGATCAATGTCTACGATCAAAATCTACACAACAATACAATGATCAATATAATTAAAAGTAATTGATTACTATAAAGAACTATTATATCCAGTATTATCAATAATACAATAGCTGTTTACCAATTTTTGATGCTTAAAATGATCAAAACGAAATGGCAACACTCTCACAAATTTAATCATAGACAAAGAAGCGAATATTGTAAAATTATAAGACCGTTCCAATCGGGGCATTCACACAGACAGATCGATATACCATATATAATATCTTATATACTCAACCCTTTGCAGTGAGTAGCGAATTGTCACAAAAAATCGAGGGTGGCTCAACTTTTATTGAATTGGCAGCGGGAAAGGGTTGCACCCCCACCCACGCCATGTTTTATTCATGGTGCGTCCAAACCAAATCAGAATTTGTGTATCGACTCTCATCAAATCCTTAGCTATCTTTTGAAATTATCATTCTGTCTCTTGCTTATATCTATTATGCATTCTTTGTTAAGAAGCTTCAGAAATGAAGCGTGCATATGTTTTTTGTATAATTTTAGTAAATATCAATTAGCAAGTTAAATTACTAGACTATTTTTTTATTAAAATGTAATAATTGAGGTTATTATTCTGCCCAAGACTAGCGTCCTCGCAACTTTTTAATTTAGCATCATGAAGCACGTCAAATACGACATCGAAGCATTCCCATGCATGTATATGAACTTTTGACGGCTCATTTTAAGTTCACAATGAACATTGACTCCATCACGAGAGATGCAGGCTGTATCACAATGCTGAAGGCTTCTTTCTCAAATGTAGGCATCTAACAATTAAGATGGTCTTCTTAGCCAACACACCGCCTCACATTTCATTTGATGTTCCGAAAACCTGGAAATATAAAAAGAATCGTTTTACTATTGACATATTTAAAATAAAATGGCAATAGGCTCACCACCTATTCCATGGGACTTAAACGCAACTGATGAAACGTGGGAGTGTACTACACTCCTCTGCCTACCCCTTCGGGGATTAAAGGCGTGATGTTACGTTTTTTATATTTAAAATAAAAAAGGTTAGATACGGCTCAATAATTACCGCTATCTTCTACAATGATTATTTCCTTCAAAGTCGAATTCGTTAGGCTTTTGAACACTTCTAAGTGCACATTCTAAGCCGTTATTTTTAATCTTGATGTTATTGGACAGCGATCACTTTTTGTCATTTTGATACATTTTTGGCCCGCTTCATTAAATCACCCACGTTCATACTAGAAGCGAACACTGTGATGTAGAATATCTAGTATAGGACTGCGGCCTTCAGAAGTAACTACGAACTATGACCAGCCTCGATCGAACAGGCACTGACTATAACGAAGTATTAATGGACAGATACTAACTATTACTAAGTATCTACTAATTGTCTGCCTCGTTGGTCGAGTGGTTGCCAACGCGACTGCCGATCCCCGATGCCTAATCCCCACGCTGGGCCAAAAAGCTATTAATAAATTGCATAGCCATGAAATTCTAGGAATAGTTCATAAATTTCACTGATATTTGTAGTCTTACATACTTCTACATCCTTATTCCTATCACATGTTTATTGGTAATAATGTCCAATTGCCTCAGGTACCACGAAATACAGGTGCGAACTGCCTCATCGATCAATTGTGGCATTTACTGCCACTAACATTCGAACGCATGGCAAAATGCAACAAAATGGACATTCCTAATCGCTTAGTTCTTTTAAAAAAGCACAAAAGATTGCACAAAAAAATCGCTTCTCTGAATACCGAGAACAATATATTTACAGTCTGCACAAGACGGTACCCGAACGGAGTGCCCACAAAGTCCAAAGTCCCACGCAATTCTATTGACTTAAAAAGTGGTGTCGTAAAAAAATTTCGGCAATCGTAAAAAAGAACATCGATCTTACGTCATTGTAGCATTTAAAGATTATATTGCATTATCTGTGCAGTACGTGCTTTACGCAATTACCTGAGGATTTTTTTAAAATATTTCTCTTTACAATAAATTAAAAACGTTACTACCAATGTCCAATTCAAAACATAATGTGAAACGGTCAGTAATACAAATTTTGAAATCAATTAAAAGACTACATTCGTTTTCTATAACGTTTTTTATATCTCATTACCTTTCCGCTTTAGCTTTACTTGCCTTGCGTTTACTCATTATATTACATTAAAATTATTATATTTTATTAAATACAATAGCTTAAGCTGTACATGATAAAATATATTCATCTACTCAAGAAATAAAAGAATTTTTGTTGCAGTTTCTAGAACTTTCTACAGCGAAGAACAAACAGGAAAACAATTCTTCCATAACTTTCTCCGTTACTTAAGCTGAATGTCAATAAACAATCGACTGTTACAGCCAGTGTCCAGCGAATGGGCACCGCCCGCCCTAAGCTGAGAATGCACTTATGCAGCCAGCAATAAATACACGTCAAGGGGTATTTTTGAACCATTTTTAATTTATTTGCCCCCTGCCATTATCTTTGCAGAGGGGTCAAGCACAATACGACCCCGGCAATTTTAATGCGTACACCGAATGAGTTTTATTGCCGTTCTAAATTTTTGAAATGCACATAATGTCATATAAATAAATTGACACATATCTATGTATGTACATTAGAACAACAATATGGCAATGTAATAATATACTATCATATTGTTCCCGTACGAAAAAGTGTTCTGTTTTGTGTTGTTCTTTAATGATACTAGGAAATTGATAATTAAATAAATTTTCATTAAGTTTATTATTATTATACGAGCCATGAGTCGAAAGAGATTATGTACGTGACAGATTGATATTTTAATTAAGTATAACAGATAATTAGAAATAATACTGCCACTGAATAATTAAAGAACTGTTTATAGATATGTCAAAATTTACAATGTCATTATCTCATTACATATTTAATGAGAAAAGTGATAACAAAATAAAAATGAATAAGGAATAGATATAAATGAGCATGAATGCTGGCTTCTCAGAAAGCAAGCGTTATGTTATTTCAATGAATTTGGGAAAAGAATATAGCATTCCATTACAGTAATGGTGTTGGATTGGGACTTATCAAACCGTTTTAAATCCAAGCTTTGGCCAACCGATCACGGCTGTGAATCGGAGCGGTCGCAAATTGCTGTTAAGCTTGGGGTCATACACAATGCTTCGGTCACACATATTGACACCCCAACAATGCCCAGGGGTCACTTTTATTTGTTACAGAAACTTAATTTATAATCTTTTCACACACGCCATTAAGAAGATTACACAAATCTACCCTTTTTCCTTCGATAACAATTGTACATTGTTACGTACGAAATATAAAATGTCCGCCATTGTCGATGGACCGTTGGTGGATTTTGACGCGATTTCGAAAATCGAACTCTTGTGTTCGATTTGTGATTTATGTTGAAAACTGAGGCGGTCTGTCCGTTTGCGATGTGAAATATTTAGGTTACGGGTCAAATGGTTCGATTGTGTTCGGATTTAAATGGCATAACGGTCAAATCGCACACGTCTTAGAGCAAAGGTTAACGGTTTCATCTCGATGTTATATCTTACGGAAGAGCTTCCCCTTCCTTAAAATCTGCCAAGACTTGGCTGACAAAAAATTAATTTTTTTAAGACAATTAGTTATAGAATTCTACAATTAAGCCAATTATACTGTTAGTTTATTGTGGTATAATTGGATTGGGTTTGGTGAACTACGACGGCAAAAGAGTTGCTAATGTATTACCCACGATGATAGACGACTTTATTTAACACTTTTACGAAAAACCCTCATTGTATATACGAGTAACACATGAACCAACGCACTACAAATAGGTAATATCTTGCACACTGGACAGTATAAGAGAGACAAAGTAATGTAATCCAATGATACACCAAGCTCACAGATCTCTGCAGATACACTAAGAAAACATAACATGAGCCATCTCCAATTTATGAACTCTCTAAAGGCAATAAGGACAGTTCATTAATGAATAGCATTAATAGACAGAACTGAAGTATTTATTGTGATACCGACGCTCCAATTTGTCCATGATCAGAAAGTTTTATATAAATATCTGAATTCAACAGGATTTTTTCTATAGTTCACTGCTACTGCAATTCCAAGGCTGGGTGTTTCTAATTCTATTAGTAAGAACTGCAATAACGTAGATTCTAGAACTGTTTATTTTCGTAACATAAAAAAAAAGTAACATCACGCCTATAAACCCCGAAGGGGTAGGCAGAGGATTGTAGTACATTCCCACGATTTACCAGTTTATTTTCATTCTGGATTAAAGCCGACAGCAAAATGATTACATCGACCTTTTAAAGTAATTTCTTTAAATAATGCTTTGCTCTTATGTAATACGTATTTTAATCTGTTTTTTAGGGAAAGGTGTTACTATCATCAAAAATGTTCACATGTTTTTAATGTATTACGTTTAATTATTAGCATGCACTTCGTCTACAACAAAAGGTGAAAAAAGGTTAAATATTTCAATCGAAAAACTTTTTAATCGAATGTCGAATATATTTACATATGTAATGCATATTCTGAAATTGTATATAGGTATACATGTGTATGTGTGTCTTGGTTATATACATAAATTATCTACCTACATATATGTGTAAATAAAATGTTGCAAAATTCATTCACACTAAATTTAACGCAGCAATTCCGATCAAAATTTAACGACAATGTCACGGGCGTAATTTTCGAAAATGTAATAAATCGCTGACCCCTCGACCATTTTGACCCCACCGGGCACCGAACAAAGACCCCAGCATCTTGGGGTCTGACCCGTAATAATAACTCCAATTACAATACTTATTGAGAGAACATAAATTATAAATTACAACCAAAAGACTGCTGAAAATAAATCTTCTTCAGACCATTTTTTCTAACATCCATTAAGAATATTTTATTGAGTTTTAAAATATTAATATGTGGAATCATTACTCAATAGTATAAAATCTCTTATTGTTTCGTTTTTCAATATTCTCAATAGCATACGAACATCCTTACTTCCTGACAGATTAATGTTCCTATGATCTACTTTAAGGCCAAAAAACCTTGATATCTTAACCTTAAGATTCCTTAAGCACTGATGATTACCGCACAGAGACTGCTAGACACAATGAGGTAGAATTCTAATAACGATGATTTAAGTCTAATTTTTTAAGATCACAGAATGTGGAAGATGTGACATATGCGACCAAAATAATATATGACGCACTGCTCTCTGTCCTTAGACAAAGGGAGTATTTATCCCTTCTACAACTTCTCAACCTAGCTCACTGCTCTGGAGACGAAGAACCTCTCGTCCCAAGATATCTCCATCCATTAACGACGACAAGCGAAAAACCTCCTGCTCTCCATTTAAAAAGGACAATGCATAGTACATTAGTCATATTTCGCAAGGCAAATGAATGCCACTTCATATACTTTTCTGCGTCAATGCACCAAAAGTCAGGCATTATTAATCGAAGTGTATACAAAATGACGAAAACATCCAACAAAAAACCAAACACGTGTAAACATCCCTCAATCAAGAGATATTAAAACGATGTGTAAAAACCTTTCAAAAAACGTAAAAGAGATCGGTATCATGACAAAAACAACCCTAAAATAACACGGGTGGTAAAAAACACCCCACCTCGCGGACGCGGCAAATGGTTTTATCATAAGGCGATCAACCTTGCCTTTTTTATGAACCTGTCTTAAAATGTTCCCATACATTCCCCATGCTTTTTTTTCCAATGTGCTTTTTATTCAAAATAAGACCTAAATTTTTTATTAATATTTCAAATAATTCAACTTTTAGGGTATTAAAAAATTTTCGTTCACTATTAATGACTGTTTTATTGAATGTTGCCCCCTAATAAGTTATATACCTAAATGCAGATATTTCAATCCACATTCAAACAATGCAGAGCGGAATACATATTTACACAGATTAAAAATACTTTCCGTTTCGTTTCAATAAAGCAAAAGAATGAAAAAAAACATGTGACGCTTACTTTTAATTTTTTTGTGCGAAGTCCTTCCGAGAATATGCAAAATGTCGGTAACCGGCTACCGGGTTTTACGACAATTGGCAAGTGTAAAAAATATGAATAGAAACAAAGCGTTTAAGAGTCTCCTTAGACAAAATGTAAAAATAGTTTCACTTTTGCGTCAATTGTCGTAAAAAGAAAAGCTTTTGCTTTTGCAATGTCGAAATTAAAATGTGTAACTTTACTTTCGTTTCGCTACTAGTAGGAACGAACGTTAAAAATTATGGCAACATGGCATAGAGATATTGAATTTCGGAAAAGGTTGAAGAGCAAAATACACTAAGATTTCTTTGGTGACAGCTCTCGATGTGCAATGCTATGGTTTGTTTTTTCTTTTTTTCTCGGAAGAGGAAGCACGCGCAGCTGCGTCTCGTGCCGAGTTTTTTGCAGGTGCAACTGTTATGTTTTCAAAATGGATACAAAAATCAGCTCCACCAAATCATTGGCGAATTTCGAATTAACTTTCTTTAAATGTCAATGTTACAGCCGAATTAAAAAATCAATTTCATTAAAAATCAACCCCAAAAGAAAATAGACTCCAGAAAACCATAGACAATTAAAAAAAAAAACCTAAATATGTTAGCCTTAACCAAATTCGAATTAAAAATGTTCTGAATAGAAAACGTATAACTTTAACAAACAACAAGTAAATGCAGAAACGGATAATGGTAGAGAATTTTTTTACTAGATTGAGTCATGTTGATTTATTATCTGCGACAGCTGAGCCACCACTATGCTCGTCATAAAAAAAAAAAACCCCAAATATTATAGGTCAGTCCACTCAATTCTAGCCATCGTGAATAAACATTTTAAAACGTCTGGCTTACGTTTCATTAATCGTGAAACAATGAAAAAACTGATCGAAAAAAACAATTGCATGAATTATTTGTCCCTGACCTAGTTTTTATACGATTTACATAACAAAAAAAATGTTATACAGTCATACCTATATACTAAAGATAAGTGTTCCTTTTCACAGATAAAACAGCAACTTTGGATACAAATAACTTTGAAAACAAAGTAAACCAAATCACTTTTGCAACTGTATACGTAAACAGATGTTTCCTCCCGCGAATGGCAGAACTAATTTCAACAAAAAATACGCCAATATTAAATCATTTTTAAAATCTGGGCATTTTCTCAATTTGGCGTAGTTATTGTCAATGTACCCGAATCACATGGTTGATGATTAGGCTGGTCAACGAGATGAAGGCATTCAATCACTTCTAGTGCATCTCACCCCATACTAGGGCACATACTCTTCACCCTTGTCTCATAACTTAGCTTGTCTTATAACTTGTCTTGTCTTATAACTATAAGGCCAATGTGTATACGCAGGATACAAACAAACGACGTAAAATATACATGCAATAAATATTTTAAAAAGTCTGTACCGTTGTGTCATTGGCCCTCTTTAAAATACTCAACGTAACCCAATTAACGATTGTTACATACGATTACTGAAAAAACTTTATTAACCGATAATGTTACTTCCACCTTTTTTGTCATTATTTTTACATATCTAACAAAGTACATAGTCTCTTTTTATATCCATTTTTGTTCCTTTTTTACACATTTTAAGTGGAAGAAACGTGGTATTTAAGCGACAGTACAAAAGTATTCCGAATAGCTCGTAATTATTTATACCGTAGGTTTTCAATAAAAGAAACAAAAGAAAGCAACACACGTTCAAAAATTAACAGAAGTACGGCAAACAAAATATAAAAAAGACATACGTAGTAATAATATGAATAAATAACAGAAAACAAAGATAAATGTATGTGTCCTAATAATCAAAATAAACATTGTAAGTAGGTACTATAGAAATACTGTATCGCAGAACCACAAAAGAGGTCTTCCTTTACGTCTGCAGTTAAATTAGGAACCTAGGCAGCGACCTAGTATTAAAGTAACCGTAACATTCTAACGGTCTACCAATAAACTACTAACGATGTGCAAACCACCAACTACGTAGCAGTCTTCTAATATTCTTCCAACAATATAACTAACTGACAATGCTGCTCTTTAACGCATCTATATATGTATTTACATCCATAAATAGTCGTCGTAAAGTAGCTTTAACTCCTACAAACGACCTGTGAGTGAAGGCAGTAGCTGGATGGAGCAAACCGAGAAGAAGGCTACGTACTAAGGCTACTTATTACGTCAGGCTTATATCCAGCAGTAATGTAAAGTAAACTGATAAAGAAAACGTCGTTATATTATTAAAGGACAAAAAATGTGTAACACAGAGAATTAATTTATGTAATTATAAAACAAGCTGATCGGCTGATGGACTTCGGACGGGTAAGTAGCGAACACAAAAATACAAATAATACGCAAACCCGTAAATGTGCAATAAAAGACTGCAAACCCCGGTGCCCAAATAGACCCAAGCGCAAAACAATGGTATCATTGGGGCCCGTGCAGTAAATTATTTTATTATTTAAAAAAAAAGTGCACCATTTTAGCCACTTTCAGTTTTTGCTACCGAGTTTTTTGTTTCCGGGTGCATTTCGCGCGTAGAATAGATGACACGTGTCCATCGTTATGTGGCAGCGATGGTTTTCAGTGGATACAACGAATTTTTGTTTTATATTTTGTAACAGTTGATACAATAAGCTTTATTAGTTCGACTTTGTAATTTAGTTTGGTTAGTTTTTACATAATATTTACATAGATACCTGTCTTATAACCTCATTATATCGTGAGGAAACCTACATATCTTAGAGTTAGCTATGATATCGTCTAAGGAGTATCAAGTCTGCTAACCCACACTGGATCAGCGTGGCAGACTCACGCGCGGAGAATCATGTACAATAGTTGAACGGTAAAGGAAAAAATTGGTAATAATTTTGATGACATTTTAATGGGTAAAAAATTGTTAGGTAGCCAATAATTAAATTAAATGAAATTGTTATTTATGGCCTAGATACTTAACAAAAAGATAATACGTCCTATGAACTACACTATTCGCTCCATGGCAACAGAGACTCCGTTGTAAATTTAAAGATGGAGTATTTATATGATCAAACGATATATCCACTGTAATAGCAAGCAGACATATTATGACTTGAAGATATCATTCAAAAACGATAGGTACGTGAGAAAAAACTAGACTAGGAAGCAGTTTGCTGATCTTGTTTCTGCCCATACCACTGAAGGTAAGAGAAGTATCAGATTATGAATGAAAATCATTATAATCGTCAGAAGCATTGCATGCGATCGAAATTCGACACACTACGTCTGTAATGTTAACGAAATTCAAATTATTTTTAACGTGATTAATTAAAATTCATTTGTATGCAAATTTTTAATTCTCACCTTGACGCTGTGAAAAAATGAGTGGAAGAGGGCAATGAGGTTCCATTAGGGGATCGATGACAAAATTTCACTAACCACATCAAATTTGTTGCGAGTAATATCGACTATTCAACGAAAGAACATAATAAATAAATAAAGACCTTTTTCTTTCAATTTATTTATGTACGCATATGGAATATAGAACAATGTTCCATACCAATAAATTAGAACAAGGCCACATCTTGTTCCATATAAGAATGATTACCTATAACTGATAATAAAATGTCAAAAGCACTTCGAAACAAAAGAAAAATATTGAAAGTCAGTTTTAAAAATTTTTGCTTCATAGAAAAGTTACACTGTTCCACCTGGAATATGTTTTATATGATATTTGCATTTTTTTTTTAATTGTTTGCAATATTTTATTTGTGAAGTAAATTTAAAAGTATAGGTGTTAAAAATATGAACTACCTATTACAAAAATTAAAGTTAAACATTTTTTAGTTAGTTATTTTTTTTTTTTTTTAATGGCCTCTTTCTTCAATTATAACGTTAGTTGCTCTCTAAAAATTACACCATCTGCCTATAAAAGTATACTTAAAATCGGTTCAACCATTTCGAAGATTAGTCAGATGAAAAAGACACTATAGACAAAAATTTTAAAAAGGCATATTAAGTTCTGTGGACGTACGTTAAAAAGCCATTATTTCGCAATACTAAACAGATATTTTACTTACATTTAGTGGTATATTTGTAAAGGCTAGCAAGCTACATCCTCAGAATCCAAGCCAATTTTCCTGCTCCTATTCCTACAGGCTGCTATAAAACGGACGAGGCGGTAACAACCGGTGACTTATGATATAGCGCCGTGATGTGGCTGGCGATTCGCAGCAGCATTGGAACGACAAGAAACTTTAATCTATAATCGTCAACCCACTTGCTTAACTTTGCGACTATAGGCAAAAAATCCCCTCGTAAAAGTGCGTAGGCAAAAACGGCTCTAATTTCCCGCCAAAACTAAGTCTAACTACTGTTCCTGACTATACTAGAAGCTATGGTAACAGTCAGGACATGAAGTACTAGAACTTATCGGGCACTGTTGACTACCTAAAATAGACGATTTTTACTACATATCTATAACCAACGTACGTATCTATTGATTAGCACGTAGACTATTTTATAATTAAGTGTTGAGGTATTTTTGAGGAGCTGCCAGTAAGAGCGTCAAAGTATTGCTAGGTCATAACGCGGCGCTTATTAGTAGAAACCTATCACCGGCTCCGAACTGACATCGTGAGATAGTCTCATGATGATGATAAAGCAGAAATATATAACTATCCGATAGAATAGTCATACAGTCACAAGATATGCCAATACTAATAGACTGGCTGGTAATTCATGCTGATATTACATTATTTATAAAGAATGAACTGAACACAATATAAACCATTGAATGTATGCCTATTGTCTTAGAAATTTCTAGAACAGATGAAATATGTTTCAATTATGTTTAATTTTAATAACCGCACTCGCAAGTCGAAAAGAAAACCACTTTTGTTTGCATTCACACAATACGAACATTATGTACATGTATTGTCAAGAAAAAGCGACTGGTATAAGTTCTGTGACATA
>DWFV01000436.1:0-14377 GCA_018246775.1 Parelbella machaon machaon
GCTTACGTGTTCCGATGCTGTGCTTGATGTGTCAACGTATGTTTCGCCGCGCTGGGTGGGGGGTGGGGGGGGGGGGGGGGGGGGGGGATGAAAATTATATAAAAGAAGGAAAAAACGTCAATCTAAAAAAACATCCGTGCGACCTAATACATGATAATATTAATAATTAATTACTGTATTTTATAATCACGTTTGAAATAATCGGGGCAATGGATAAATAAATTAAATATTGAGAAAAATATTATAATTATTATTACTATTAACAATAATCGCTATTCGATGTTCTTGTTGTATCATTTTAATATGTATATATTATATATAATATTTTTCATTTAGTCTTGCACTAATTCTCGGCCTCTTGGTAGAACAAATGTGTATGGAGAAATTGCCGTCCTGTCTAGACGTTAGCGCATAGGTGTTATATTATCTACATTTGAATTGTAGTGTAGCGGTGTGCGGAGGTATACTTGACTAACGTGCAAGTGGAATCGGACATTTTGTAATCGTTGAAATGTTAATATTCTAGTGTAGAGGGGCCCACTACTCAGATGTATTTGTAAATTGTACTACTTGTGTTCGATTATTTTTTTCTTTTCATGTAATTACTTGTAAAATAAAAAAAAATTTTATACTGTGTTGTTCTGCCAAGGGCGCAATGTACGTTAGTAACTGAGGTGTCGGTCGGTTATATTCAGCTGGATGAAATGTTCTTATATAAATGTCTATGAGTTCGGAGTTTGTGTGCGCGGCAGACTCTGTGGTATTTGGTTCTGTCCATGTCGATCGTTATTGGTGTCAAATCCGGTGCAACGGTGTTCTACCAGTTCGTAAGAGCGATTGCACATATTGTTGCTAATTTGTTGTTATTATATCGTCACCCCAGATCCCTGACGGGATAGGCAGAGAGCGCCGAGTGCCAAATATCTCTATCCTTACAGATTTGACGTGTTACGTTTTTATTCATAAGTACATTATGTGCGTTTACCAAGTTATCTGTAAAATTATACCTTTTGGAAGAACTAATTTAATTGTTCTATCGATACAGAATCTTTCGTCCAATTATTGTTTAGAAAACTAATATAACAAAGTTGAGACGCAAAATATAAATCAGCGCCATCTGTATTGAACAATGGAAATTCGCCGCAATAACGTTTATTACTAAATTTATAAAAAAAAATTTGATTGACACTGAATTATTTCTATAATATCACCTCTCCATCTAACTAACGATATTCAGCCGATACGACACAATAACGTCCGATATTATTATAGTCGGAAAATATTATTGAATGAACGTATAATATATCCGGTGTGAACACTATGAAATTGAAATGTTCCTTTTCATTCGGTCACGTTTGACATCGAACGGTCGCATGTTTCGAGGCCCAAGTTGTGTGATACGCGTTGACCTAATGTAAGATTTAAATGTTTAGTATTCGTCTGCCATGTGTGTGTTTCGTTTTTTGTTTTTCCTAATTAAATATTAATTGAGAAAATTATCAAAAAAAAGCTACGTAAAAAAATAATTGAACGATAATAATTATATGATTACAATTACTTACTATTATTATTATTATATTAAATACTCTGTAACTCCTTTAGTTAATTATGGAGGTGCTTCGTTCTGTGCTAGTTTACTATGGTTTCTATGATGTTTCGTTTGTATATTACACTGTATTGTATTTGTAACACTAGATTTATGGATGCTTATACGTTTTATAGTTTCAATATGTTTACCCTGTAGTGGCAGCGCGCGGGGCCATCGTGGCCCACGCCGCCCCGCGCCGCTGTACGTTTGTTGCCACTCTGTTAGCGCCGGACGGTTGTCGTGAGATATACATATATATATTTTTGTATCGGTAACGTATTGAGAGGAACGTTTTTAACTAGCTCATGGATGTTATTAAGCCATAGAAATATAATATTATATAGAACTATTAATCCCACAGTTGGTCATCTAACAAAAATAAAGTGCGTTTGGCAAAACATGTTGCGTTTATTCTTTTATTGTTATTCTAAACACCTCCCCTTATCCCGCGGATGTCTTCGGAATAGTAACTGAAATTGATTGTCAACATTGTGATGTATTTGTACGTGTATTTTGAACATATTTTTTATTCTCAACGAAAAATGGTATTTTTAAGTAACTTTTTAATATAGTATTTTTTCTCGTTCCAAGTATAAGTCACGTGTAAAGTACTGAAATTTATAACTTGCCTAATATCATACTATATAAGAGAATATATGAAAAAAAAGTAAGTGCCCAACCGTCCGACGTATCCCGCTACTGTGTTTCATATTAATATTTAAGTTTTTAGATACTTTTTTTGGGAGATTAGTGTTTATCTTTGTTCTTTTTGGTTTATTACGAAAATAAAATATTTATTACCGCGCCAGCTACAACATGTATTTATTTAAAACGAATTACTTAAAACTAATTAAACAAGTTTGTCTATTTTCACATTCGATATAATAAAATGTATGCTAATATTTATGAACATATTACAATATTTATATTTGTCGTTAATGTATTGACAGTTGCTACTCAGACTACATATTACAGGAATTGCTTTTATATATAAGTAAAACACTGAGTACTAAAACTATTTACATGTATATATTCCAGTCATACTTCCCCTGTTAAGGATGTCCTCATCGTCGATCAGATAAACAACGCGGATGTTGATGGATGCAGGTGTCGAGGGAGAGAGGCTCGTATCTTGATTAGTTTCCACAACGAAAGAGTTTAAACCAATGTATTGTTCGCTCGTTCCGTTGACAGTCATAACACAATAAGACTGGATAAATGAAGTAATAATATTTAGATTTCAGCTTGCTTTAAGCATATTCATTTGGACAATTAAAGCATTGTGCTAGAATCTGAACAAAATATTCTTGGAGAGGTACCTTACAAAAACAAAACTAATTATACATTAAAATCTTTAATAACAATTAATTATTGAGCAAACATATAATAATAATTATCGACATAAAATTATATTTAAGACATATTTCTTTTATGTTTATCAAAGTGTTCGCAGCCTTCACGCGATTGCATTAACTGCACTGGAAATTGCACTAAATGCGTAGTTGACTGTGTTACATAGATTACTCAATAAAGAGAATAGTGTCCAGCAACGCCATGTAAAAAGAGTTGCATTTATATTTCTATCTATCTATAGTAACAGGGATTAAGTTATTTCACTTACAAATAATACTTAGTTAAGTACATACATCGATCAAAATCTAACACCGCCTCGTCTTTCACATAGTTCTGAAACACAAAAACGAACTTGAGAATCAGCAATTGCAGTGCTCACTACATTGATACAGATCCGAATCAGTCCTCGAAGGGCGCAGAGTGAACGGAGGACGAGAAGGAAAGGATAGAGAAAGAGAGACTCTTAAATTTTTTATCATTACCATTTAGAGAGCACTGCTTTACGTATATAATTCTCTAACGATTAAGCCGGTACATATTTAGTTGCGTCTATAGATATTTTGTTATATTAAGGTTGCCAAGTTTTGGTGATAATTTTCATAGTCAAGATGAGTACTAAAATGTAAAAAATTTAAATTTAACTGGCAAATATTAAAATTCAATCCAAGGCATAAGAGTAACAAAAGTTATTTTTCTATCACATATTGGAAAAAGAGAAACTACTAGGTCAGTAGTAGAGTTAACAGTTGACAACCCTAACTTGTACCGCACAATAAAATACGAGGATCATAAAGATAGGACAAAGCTTGATGATCGATATATAAAAATATAGTAGGTACTGCATTAAAAATACATTTATTTTATACTTGGCACGTTACTTTTGATACTAGCCTAGAAAAATATAGGAGTGATAGGAGGTAGGAAGGGTAGGTGGAATTTAATGTTTTTTTTGGGTTTTTGTTCAAAATTAGATATCATTAGCATGTCAATGTATAAACCACGATTATGTCAAATCATCATAAAACTACGTCTTCCACTATCAATTCTGTATGTTACTTTTCTTAATTTTTTGCTGCAACAGTTTAAATTTCAAATAAATTCATAGATCATCAGAAAACCTGGTCATCAGTCTCTCTCAAAAGCGATTCGAAGATCAAGACGAAGTTATCTATGCCCTCCTTGAAATTTTCGTCTATGGTTCTCTCGTTGTCATCATTGATAAATGCGTGTGCGAAATCTATGACCTTGACGGTTCCCCACGGGTTGGGCGTGGGCGAGTCGCTCGACAGCTGGTCCAACTGAGCTCGGTAGTTCATTTTGATTTTCGACAACTTGTCTTCGTAATTGTGTTCGAAGGAGTGACTCGAATTGAGCTTCTCCAGGGCCTCCGTCCAGGGCGAGGTCACGGGGGGCGGGGAGTTGCACGAGGAAATCATGGGCGCCAGCGATACGGAGTTGACCTTTTTGTAATGCGGGCCCTTGGCCGTAAGCTGGCCGCTGAAGTTCCCGGAGGCGGGGTTGTGCAGCGAGTGTATGGACTTGCGGCGGACAACGGGCGCGGAGGGCGGCCGCCACTCGGTGTCGCGCCGCGGCCTGCGAGATACACGATAACACTAAGCAATGATTGAACTTGCCATGATTTTTAGAACTGGCGTTTTAAAGCGCGCGCCTTACTTAACCCTCCTTTACATAATAAGTACACGTTATAAGAGTTTTGGACGTGTGAGGTCGGGTATGGGTCGGGTATGGGTCGGGTGTGAGTCGGGTGTGGGTTGGGTGTGGGTCGGCAGTGGGTCGGGTGTGAGTCGGATGTGGGTCGGGTGTGGCCGGGTGTGTCCGGGCATGGCCGGGAGCAGCACTCACGCGGCGGCGGCGCGCAGGCGCGCGGCGTCGTAGGCGAGCAGCAACGAGGCGGCGGCGAGGCGCGCGCGGCGCTGGCGCGCGGCCCAGCGCTGCAGCGCCCACAGCGCCGACAGGAACTGCAGCAGCAGCGCGCGGCACAGCCCCGCCTCCACGCCGTTTAGGTAGTTCTTTATCGCTGCCGGACACGCGCATCGCTCCCGATTATATACCACCCTCACTCACAAACCCGCTCGACATCTCTATAACCGATCTCTGTTCCAATTTCGAATGTTTTGTAACCGTCAAGTTTTGTTACACCTTTCGATTCCTTTAAGTTCAATTAAAAATATCAATAGCAGTGTCAAACAACTGAGGGCAAAACATAGGAAATCGTGATAACTAGTCTACTATTATATAAAATAATGTAACCGTTCATATGAATAGTTTTACATATTAGTGCCTGTACTGTGTCTAACAATTAGTGAGTATGTACGAATAATGATAAATTTAGAATACTTTACACTAACTGATGCGGAGAGCACAAGAGTTTAAATAGATGAATATATCAAAATGAACAAAAATTTATTGAACACGAGTTTGAAAAGATGGATCCCGTCAGTCATTATTGACACCGACATCTAATGGTATGTATTAATTCAGTAAATTAATGTATGTCCCCAAAAAGATTAATAAAGGATCAGTAGAGGTAAAAAACTCTCACATTTCACTAATTACATTAACATCCCACCACGGAATGAGTGGTGACCTTATTGCCATTCATCAGACACAAATCCAGACTCTGTGCCACCACTACGAATTTCAAGTTAGAAAAAACCGATAGTAGCCTACTCGGGCATCGCATCCAGGTAAGTCATCTCTCTCAGGATATAAATAAATTTTTATAATTTAGATACTCACCGGCCCTGACCATCTGCCCGTGCAGCTTCTTGCCGCACTCCTTGCCGTACTTGCTGAGCTTGCCGCTACTCAGCCGGTACACCTGGTAGCCGGGGATGCAGAAACCGAACTCCTCCTTGCACTGCTTGTATTTACTCTGCTCCCTCTCTATCTTTTCCGGACTGGCGAACTGGTCCCAGGTCCTCTTGCCTAGAATGTTAAGAAAGAATTGTAACCATTATTATTATATCATCACGTCCCAGCCCTTACGGAGTAAGCAGAGATCAACGAATACCAAATGTCTCTATCCTTACAAACTTGACGTGCTTCCTCTACATTCACCAATCTCTTAATACAAGTAATTACATACATACATACAGAAAAGAATTGATCCATACATAAATAACTTTATCATACAAATAATTTCCTTAAAAGCATCAAGCTCCCCTTAAGAATGAGTTAATTGTTGTAAATTGTCTTTGGGCCATGAAAAATGAATGGTTGGAAGTTGATTACCAATTTTCACATCCATGACGCAGGGCTCTAACATCCTCTCCGTCAGGTCCTCGAGTATGATGTAGTCTTGCTCGAAGCCGTTGTAGGTGAATTTGCGACAGCCGTAGTACTTGGGGACATACTTCCTCAACTCCACTAGGTCAGGGTCCGTAGAGCTGTTCAGCCACGTGTAGAACTCCACTTCGCGCTGCTGCGACTCCTTGAGGATCGGCTTGAGGACCTTTCCGCTGCATTGTAGCAGACCTAGGAATTAATGTGTTTGTTTCTCTTGAAACAGTTTACTCGCTCTAAAATCAACAGATTCGGAACTGCGGTAACAAGACAGTTGACGTACGTCTTACACAAAACCAACTCAGCGATCAGGGTCAGTGTTCACTGGACCAACAGGCCAGTCATTAGTAGATTGATTAAGTCATCGTCATTAATACAAGGCGGACAAATATGATATTAACCTATCATAAAATAAAAAATGGTTTTATCGGTTAGATTAATAGACTTCTTACCGAGGTATTTTTTATTCGCATCGAGGTTCTTGTGCCCGGCTACTTGGAGACTGTACTCTTGGAGTTCGAGAGGGTCGGACGGCAGGGCTAGCGGCTTGGCCATCTCATCGTCCTCCCGCCGCTGGGGGCAGTAGTGCACCTAGCAAGAGCGGGAAACCATTAAAGTTTGAAATTAATTGCGTAAAATCTTGATTCCGTATTTTTCGGCAACAGGTTTGGTCAATTCAACGAATTTGTGACTTACATGAGCTAACATTTAGCACATATACGCACAAGTGTACGAACCAGACTAATTTTACTGACAATCCCCATGTCTAAAGTTTAACTAATTATATTTAACTAACAATTTATACGAACTGGACTAACTGACACTAACAGTCCTATTCTTATGAGTCCAGTTACAGATCGGTGGCAGATGACCTCGCTCAACTTTGCTAAAACCAAGGTCATATTAGACATTACCTGATAAATAGATCTTTGCCGCCGCAAGGACCTGCGATTGTTAGTTTGCTTCGCCACATCACTCATTTAGAATGTATCTGTAACAATAGAAAAACATTATTAAAACACAGTATATAAAACAAATGTTTAACTTTACTCACTTATATTAGTTTTTAGCCTTTGTAACACCGTGGTAAACATTGATTTAAGTTTCATGTACCTACAAATAAATTTGATTTAGAATCAAAATGTTCAATTCCTCAGAAAAGATGGAAAAATTGACCATAAATACAATTTATATCAATTGAAGGAACGTGCAATTTCAACTGCATCTAAAACACTTTTGTGTGTAAATCTGCCTACGGAACATGATCCGATGAAGGAAAAATATAGGTATTGTGTAAAAAACCCATGAGTAAGGAGATTTCGGTCATTCTCATATTTCTCGTACATAGTGTCTTCCCTGTGTGATTCAAAACACTATGTACTTACTGTTATAAAAATATTACGTGAATATGACGGGCAGTGTAGCTATGAGCAATATACTGCGTAAAAGAATTTTGGTATAATCCCTGGTCGACCAGACATTTATTATAAATTACGGCTGTTAGAATATAAGATACATTAGATTTATCTACACATAACAATAAAATACAAATAACATAGCATGTGGCTGTAAGTTTATGAATTATTGTTTAATGTTAGAAATAGTTCCTACATAGTCTATTGAAATAATTATGCTTATAATTTGTTAGTTTCATAGAAAATAAAACATTGATAATTGACTGGCTTTTTGGTCCATTACTTAGTGAATGTGATTGCTAAGCCGGGGATCGTGGATTTTATTCCACCCGGAAAAATATTTGTAAGACAGGCAAAAGGAATTTTTAGGTCTTGGTGTTAAAAATATATTTACGCACATATTTATGTGTATACATGTAGTACATACTAGAATATCTACCGTCTACTTATCATACATAGGCTTTCTTCGGGTCTACTTTGGGACCATAAGACTGTGTTGCGACATCCTAAGGTATTTATATCTTATCCTTAACACACGGTTATATAAGAGTATATAATGTAGAGTACAGATATAAACAGAACAGTAAATCAGTCTCCTCAATATCTAATAAATCGATGACTCCGTTGAGCAGATTTATGATCGGAGAATAATATTTTCATTTGGCCTATCAATGGAAAACATTTGAGCGCAGCTGTCCGCAGACCTCCAGCAGATACAGTCGATACGTAAAATTGTGATTATTTTGTAAATGAAAGATTATATTGGGTGAAGTATTGGGCTATGTTCCTATAAATATAGCTCAAGATTTCCCGCTTAAAAACGCGAAAAATCGCATTAAATATTTTACACCAAAAAATTTTTATTGTGTGATAAAAGAAAAAAAAATTAAGTTATTAAATTTCAAATTCTTAACTATTACAAATGTTTGCCAAGGTTTGCAACTCAGATGAAATATGTAAGATTGATAGTATAGATATATAGTATTATGTCGATTTTTTCCTCGGGAATTTTACTTTAACCCACACAGACCGAAGGAGTCCAAAACCAATTAACGGATAACAATTATAGCAAATATAACGTCAAATCAGTATTTGTATCGTATAATGAATAAAACTATTTGAATATATTCTGTTTAACTATACAAACAGAAAATGCTGTATTCGCTATCGAACAAGGAAAAATCTCTTTATCTAAAGTCATTTTATCAATGTTACTTCATCAACACTCTGCACTGAACAGCCATTCAATTTGAGTCACTCGGGATCATTTTTTCAATTGCTCTTTATCCATTTAATGATATATGTAAGTACCTATTAATAAATAATGATTACCCAACACTTAGATTCACAAAGCATAATTACCCCTTAAAAATACATTTTTAACAATCCAAAAGGAGGAAATAAAAGTAGGTTGGGACTTTACTGTATATATGTAAGTACATATATGCTCAAACGGAATTTTATTCCATGTTCAATTCGATCCAGCGACACAATCACTTTAAATAAATCTGACTTTTTAGTAAATACTTCTTACAATACTAGTTACTAATCAGAATTCATTGAAATTCATACAGCGTTTATGTCACTGTCCAAAGAATTATATCATCACGTTACCTTTTTACGGGGTAGACAGAGTAAAAATTTTTTTTATTCACATATGTAAACAAACTGTTGGTTATGTCACCCAAATAAAATATCACAGTCATCACAAAATATCCTTAAAGACGAACCTCTTCAATGTACGCCCTAAACAAATCCTACATATTTCTCTTGTGACAGATAAAAAGTATTGTCATTTTTGTGACGGTTTTATGAAATCAATTGTTTTCGAAACCTTTAGGGATTTTACAAAAAATATCCAGCAAATGCGAGCGATCCTTTTTACATCTCACAAGAACCAGGTTCCACCACGCTGATCCAGTACCAATTAGCGGAGATATATGTATATAGAAAATATGCAACACACAGTAGTAGTTATATAATCACCTCAACACTCATATTTTCACTGACAGTTTTGCCTTAATTGAAAAAAACAAAACAAAACAAACCTTTCCAAAAACACGGACAATTTGAACGGTTGTAATAAACAATGGAAGAGTGCGGGCCGATTCGCTAAATACGTTGCCAACTGTCCGGAAACCTGTACGACAATACTTATCTAATCAAATATTCATCAATATTGACGCGAGATATCGATTTTACGATACAATATTCGCATTATCAATAAAATGGAGTATATTTATTATTTCCAAGTAAGACTTTTCATAACAAGCATCGTGTAAAAACAAGATATACAGATATAGGTATGTAGGGTAGATGTAAAAGCGATTCGTTTATAGCAGTAACCTGGTCTGTGGCAATAGACTCACCCTCTTTTCCATGGGACATATAATAAGGAGTGCCAAGTGGGAACATTACCTACACTCCTCTGCCTGTCTTTCGAGGAAGTGCAGGCGTGATGTTATTTTAAGACTATAGCTATGGCGCTAATGTTGCAACCCCTTTTAACTTTGCACGCACAACGGGTATATTCCTGAATCTTGGGCCATATCCCACCCTAGTAATTTGGATTAAAGCAGATGTTGGATAATAATAGATAACTCCTGTGAATAACGTAAGCCACAATTAACGTTAACGACATGCTAAAAATTTGCTTCCAACAGTAACCTAGAATATTTCTCTATGTACCCATTGTTCTGTCAAAGTGTTAAATCATTAATAAAGTAGAGTACAATAAAATTATTATCGCAATCAAATAAGCATAACATTTAACACAATTTTATATCCATTAATAAAATTGGGTTAAAATAAAACTATTACCGCAACCACTTAATCATTTAATTAAAACACAAAAATGAGGGAGTTTAATACGATCCGTACAAAAAAGGTAGATACAATGAAATGCCAGTAGCAAATACTTAAAACATCTGTACATTATTGATTAAATGGTGCGATAGTGGCGCCCTCAACTTGTCGCTACTCTTTCGCTGCATGACAAATTCTCACCAAATTCCGTCAAAAATAAATAAAATGCTCTACTGTCGTGTTTATTAATTTTTTATTTAACATTGGATGGTACATTTTCATACTATAGCATTCCATAATAGTCACTTTCAGAATATATTATTATTACATACATACATACATATCTTCACGCCAGGTCCAATATATTATTATTATTAATCATATATCGCTAGGCCAGGTCCATTGCGTTGTGACTAATCATATTTTATTAGGATATACGTAACCCTAAAACGCTTTCTTGGAATACAAGGCAACTCACTTCTACAATCTCGATAACTGATACAATATCAGGTGACAATGGTCATGAAAAAATAAAGGTAATTGATAACTAAAAACAATAACATTCATTATAATCAACAATTAAAATTCACCGCGACCTCGCTGCAGCCGGGACCTCATGAAGAAGCAACTCGGATCGATCACTAATCGGTCGTGATATTTCGACAATACATATGTAAGTTAAATAGGTAGATGATAGTTAATGGAGAATATATAGACCATAAAAATGCTGACGTAATATTTAGCATGAAATTAGTGAATTCTGAAAGGGACTGATTGGCAATTAACCTATAATAAGGACTTAAGAATTTGGTCGCTTCGCACTTTCCTACGTTTTTTTTTCTACGGAAGACCTGGTTTAATAGTGCTAAATCGACTGATATCGGCTGATGATGGTGATACCGATAATGATAAGTACATTTAACTTACAGTTAACATACTTATAACATTTATATTTCGATATTTCTTAGTTATCATATTTATAAAACCCTTGCCCAGATTTCCTTCCGATTTTCCCCTCTTCCACTAGTTGGTTCAATATCCCTATCGGCCTGAACACGGAATCACCGGTTTTCTCCAGCAATGCAGCCAAGACCCTGACCTTGGTATCCAGGCCCGTGTAGTCGGCTAGCTCGAGGGGTCCCATGGGATACCCTGCTCCAAGTTTCATTGCTATATCGATGTCTTGAGCTGACGCGTCGCCTAGAATTGTCAAAAGCGTTATATAGGTATAATGTGGACAACAATAATATATTATGTTAAACCACATACATATCTGCTGCCAAATTAAAGTCTGTGGTATGATGTCCAGATAGTTCATACACTATATATAACATTTAAGTTTCGAAAAAAGATACTTATGTTGATAATTTTGTCATTGTCAAGCACATAACAAATATTTGTGCTCATCAACATATTTTTGCTGTGTGGAAATCGAACCTATAACCCACGACTCATCAATCAAGCTGGCCATTGAATTTAGGGAGAAGTAAAACAATGTTCAATCTTCAATGTTTTTCAGCGAACAGCGCAAGTATATAACTTGCAGAAGTGAACTAGGCACCTCATTATGATGACGTAATAGCAAGATACGTGTGTAGCAAGATATGTGTGGAAGTCCACAGCGGTAGGCATTGGTAGCCCGATGGCGGCAGGGGAAGCGCATTCTTTTCAAGTGCCAAGCTAATTGCTGCGGGTTATAACTACCTTCATCAGTTCAGACCATTTAATATCACCTCAAACGAAATATACCAGAGCCGCTAGTGATAGGTATGAAAATTATCAGGCAAATATAAATACTTTATACGATACGAATAATAATTTAATTACTTTATTATACAATATAAACTGATAATTAGCTGTATTATTTCTTTTATGTACTCAAATAGTATGGTAGCCGAGCAGTAGTGAAAATTTGAGGATAATTCTTTAATTTTTAAGCTTAACCATAATTAAAGTTTTTATATTAAATAGTATACCTCCATAAATCTTTAGTTTACTCTTTGACCACAGATTATTGAGTCTCGAATTGGCAGTATAAAAGTAAACAGTCAATGTGTAATTTTATTTCATTTAATGTGTTTAAAGCACATTATATAAAACATCTCAACTTTCCTTCTCTTCATAAACCTTATCCAAAGCAAATTTCATACTTCTTTATGCGCGCAATATTCATAATGAAGAGCACAAACATTTCATATACCTACGTAGTAAAAAGATAAAAAGTGACAATTGTATTTTCGCAGCGCAATAGGAAAGAGCGGCAAAATGGTATTTGCATCGTGAAATCAAACGTAGAATACATAGATAAGAAGCAAAATAACGTATTAAATTATGGGTGCTGGGACTGGTGATGACCGGCTCCATATACGGAATTATTTTAATAAATTTAAGTTTGCAATAGGCAGATGTTCCACATGATGGTCAAATGTCACCGTCATATATTCTACACTAAAGGGATTCCCAATGTACCAGCATTCAAGGAGAGCTGTTTTCGTCTTTATTGAAACACCCCATGACATTACCGCATTAACGAACTAATGTTTGTGAATGTTAGAATTTATTAGTTCCGAATGTTTAATTTGTTTTTGTTCTTTTTTAAATATAGGTTATAATTTGTTTCTTTTTGTTATGGCGAGCGAAATCGCGGGCAAAAGCCAATTAAACACATTAATTAAACTTGTAATCAACATATTACGTAAGTCGACAAAACAGTTTGTTATCAGCAAGTATTACAGAATATTTTTAATATGACAACGACGAGCGATAATTTTGCATCCATTAAAATTTCCACTTGTACCTGAAATATATATTTTTTTGTAAACAAGTAATTAGTAAACACTGATAAAACATTCGAGTGACTTTAATCGATTGCTTTCGTAATGTTACGTACACAATGGGACGTAATGAAATTAAGCAACCCTCGCCCTATACGTTCGATATAGTCATTACACTCATTAGCAAATTTGCATTCGCTCGTAAAATCGAGTATTTGACAAGAGAATACAAAAATACTAAACTGTACAACTACGTATTTCAGTATTTTCAAATTCTACGCAACGCGTGGCTATGTGTTACCCACAAAGAATATAATCAATTCAACGTCATGTAATTAATGACAAGATCAATGATTTATTTGTAATATTAGTGTGAGTAATTACATATAACGACTTCTTTTTAGTAAATATTTCGTAATACCCTTAGCATTTAACGTGCCATACACCATATATGTAGTTACAAGTATTTTTCACTTTATTTATTGGTTGTCAGTTATATAGTAGTAGAAAAGTAATAACAAAACAGTCGTGACATATTACCGTAATATTTTATTAATGAAAAATATATATAAAACATCCATTACTTTAGGTATAAATTCTTTTTCAAAACTTTGATTCTATATAAGGAATGAGGCAAACATTTCCTTGGGGTTGCCAAAAACTGTAAATTTTTATTTTCCCGCCCTTTCCCGAACTTGTTTACGGTATTAAAAAAATTACAAATCATAAATCAAATTCATTTCTTGTATTTATAAAAACCCTCGCCTGATTTAATCCCAAGCTTTCCTTCAGCGACCATTTTGTTCAATAGTTCTATGGGTTTAAAGACTGGGTTGCCAGTCTTCTCGTACAGGACTTGGAGAACAAATTTATTAGTATCGAGTCCAGTATAATCAGCCAACTCGAATGGTCCCATGGGGTACCCAGCACCTAGTTTCATCCCGATGTCTATATCTTCCTTGGTGGCGACACCTGATAAGAATGGGCATCAAATATATATTTGGAAAAAAGGAAACCATTTTTTTCTATTTTAAGTTATATCCCAATTCTCGAAATATCGTGAAAACTTCCTTAGATTGACATATAGATAGCTACATATATGGAATTGTAAAACATTCGAAAGGTGAGGGCAAAAT
>DWFV01000437.1:0-14372 GCA_018246775.1 Parelbella machaon machaon
AAGCGTAGTTTAGAAGCGGGTGTCCGCAGCGACAGAGATGAGTCCAACACAGCAGCGAAACAGTGTCGGTTATGTGCACAGGCAGCGTCAGCACCGTACCGAAGAACCCTGGAATATTTTAATTCCACGGTGTCATTAAGGATCCTGTATTTACTGCGGCATCATTGATTTTATTACGCTATGACAATTGCGGAAGAAGCAAATAAGCAATGATATGATTATAATGTATGGAATAGTGATCAATGATGTGGCCGGCAGTTATACAAATTCATCTACATCATATGAGAAAAATAAAATTAAGTTAAGATTAAATTACATAAGCATTGTAATGATAATTACAACAACCCTTATATTATCACATTTACAGTTACAATTTACAACATAACCACGTTTGACAAAGCATACGATTTATTATATTCAAGTATAAAACCTATGCAACACTCGCCCAATCGGCGTTGATCAATACACTTCTCCTCTATACAGATCCAAAACTTCGCAGCAAAAGTATCACAGGTATACGCACTTAGAACGTTTAAAACCCGAAAACTACGCGAATTATTCTTTAGCAGGACAATAATCTTAATGAGAAAAAAATAGTAGCCGCCATCGTCGCTCGTCCGCGTAGAACAAAAAAAGATCTATCGTTGTCATAGACGACCATGACTCCTACCCACATGTCGCATAGTCCCGAATGTAATGTAGGCGCCTGTTAGGTTTACGACGCAATGTATCGAGATAGGTGTTCCCTACTAAGCTATAGGCGGTTATGAAACCGTTGCAACCTGACTTATAGAATTTTGAAAAATTTATGAAGAAAGAAGCTGAGTTATGTGGACCCTACGCACAACCCGAATTTTATGGCGCCGCCGATATACAAGCGTCTTCAGCGGACACATACAGTCACAGAGAAACAGTCTACAGCTACACAGAAGTGTCCTGTATGCGAGAAAATAGGACACATCACGACAGGCTGCCAAGAGTTTAAAGAAGCAAATGAAAGCACAAGATGGGATATAGCAAAGAAAAATAGACTATGCTTTCGATGTCTACGCTTCAGAAACAAGACTCATAGTTGCCGTCCAATGCTTTGTGCCGTCAATAGCTGCAGATATTTGCACAATAGGATGCTACATTTCAATAGAATAGAAAAAGCGGAGCCTGAAGAAAAAATAGTAACAGAAGCCATCAACTCCGCATGGACTGCAAGGCCAATAAAGAAGCAAACATATTTGAAGATAATCCCGGTGCAAGCAACAGGACCAAAGGGCACAATCAACACTTACGCACTACTGTATGATGGGTTTACAGTTACGCTGATAGATGACAGCACCGCCCTCTCAATCGGGGCTAAGGGATCCATCGATCCTCTGCGCATAGAAGCGATCAACGAGATGAAAACAGCTGAAACAAAATCACGAAGAGTTAGCCTAACGCTCAATGGATTGAACAATCGTACAGAGAAAATACAAGCGAGAACAATTAAGAATCTACATGTATCAGCTCCAGAAATATCAAAACAGCAAATAGAAGCATGCGAAAAGGAAGAAGAAACCAACCTGTGCCATCTCTCATACCACTTGGTTGGATGCTTCATGGCAGCTACGACCGTAGGGGAGAGTGGGGGAATTGGAGCCATGTAAGAAAAAGTTAAAAAAAATGCCAGTTTATAACACAATCATTTCCTTTTTTTAACTCAAATCAGTCTTGTAGTTAACTGTCTTTCAGTAATTACTAACAAACATTAAATAAGTCTACACTTAACTAGTTAAAATCTCTTTTTTTATAAAAGTTACTTTCGCTCCCATTACCTCATACGTCGGGTAATGAGAGCCAAGAATACTCCATATGTGTAATGCGAGCCATCAGGTAAACTCTTAACGTAATTATTCATATTTTTATAACATAACAGTAACTGAAACAAATCAAAAGTACAACGTAATAAAGAAAATATAATAAGGGTATAACAAAAATGTAAGTTTAAAAAAAGTAAAAATAAATAACCCATTATAGAGTATTTTAGAAATCTAAACAAAAATTGCAAAGATAATCTTTAGGATCATCGCAGCCTGAACACTCAGAATGAGCCCATTTGCCACAAGCTCTGCAACGGTACCAGAGTTCTTTATTTTTTCCAACATCATTACACATCATGCATTCATTTTCCTCCTCTGAGTGCTCAGAATCATCATCATACATATTATTTTCATCGACAGATGATTCCTCAGTCGTGCTGCCTTGGAATAAATTTCTAGTGGCTCTTTCTATGTTTCTTTTACATGGTTTATTCTTCATTTTTAATTTAGTGCTCTTAGATTTCTTTTTTTGGATTTTCTTTGAACTCTCTTTTTTAGTCTTTTTCTCTTTCTTCTCCTCATACACTTTCTTCATAGGAGTACTAGTCAGAACTTCTGAATGCTGTTTGTGTCTATTTGCAGTCCTTGTGGATTTTGTTAGCATTTGTGGTCGAGGGCTTAAAATATTCAGGATATCAGCAAAACTTGTAGAAGGCTGCGGAGAAACTCTTCTTTGAACATCTTGTTGTGATGGTTTGTTGTTGGTATGTTGTTGGTATGTTGTGGTGGGGTGGTGGCCATTACTAGTGACCCTCGAGAGGTAGTAACTGATTGTAATATAAGTGTACTTATTGTTTCCGAGGGTTCATTCTGTTCAAGAGTAATAAAATCTTCATCTGAGAAAACAGATGTGTCCATGGGAAATATTCCGGTTACTTTAAACCCAGATATCCCTTTGTCTAAAGATGCTATTTTTGAATACGCTTTATTAAATAATTCAGCTATCTCGTATGGTGTTATTTTAAACATTTTTTTCGATTTCATGTACATGTCGCATTCCCTCCTGTAAGCTGCCTTAAGTGGACCGAAAAAGGTCACATCTAGAGGTTGTAACCGATGTGACGAATGTGGAGGGATGCCAAACATAGTTACATAATTATTTTTGGCTATCTCATAAGCTTCTATTGTAGCGTGACTATTATGGTTGTCCATTATTAGCAAAATCTGTTTTTCTACAGTAGGCTTTATAAATTTAATGAAATGCCGAAGCCACGTTAGGAATATTTGCTCATTAGTCCACCCATTTTTAGAACAAGTATATGCAGCTCCTGGTGGTCCATCACGCTCTAGTTGTGGGGAATGTCTCTGTCGAGGGAAAATGAATAATGGAGGCACATAAATGCCCGTAGCATTCATAGCACAAATTGCCGTAACATTTTTGCCCCTTTCCCATGAAGTGGCTGCACCAATACGTTTCCTACCTTTGAGGGCAATAACATTTTCTGGCTCGTGGACAGTAGAAAATCCTGTCTCGTCCATATTAAATATGTTTTGTGGCTCAAATTTAAATTTGGTAATTACAGATTCAAGATTCGTAAAGAAACGAGCGACTTCAGTCTTATTAAAGCCCTGAATTCTGTTAATACTGGTCGCTTCTGGCTTTCTAATACTAAGCTCACAGTGTCGGTTCATGAACCCGTACAACCAATCTTTCCCAGCAATATTTTTTTCAGTATTAAATCTTTTTTCAACACCACATTTCACAGCCATATTATAGGATATTTTACGCATTTGAATGCTTGTTAAACCATAAAATATGTTAGACATATCAAGTATATGGTTAACAAGTATCTGTTCCTGTTTACTAGTGAACACAGGTTTTCTACCAAGCAACGGAGAACGACTGTAAGAAATATCATTGCTTTTTGCTAACCTGTACCGTTTCTTCAGCGTACTATATGGTATTTGATATGGATGTGCCGCTTTATTAACGGATATTCCTTCATTGCGTATAGTTTCTATTGCAGATTCTAACATAGCCGACGTCCAACTAGCCTTTGATGTCGTCCGTTTTCTAGTTCGTGGCATCTAGAAAATAAAATAAATATTATTCCATTACATTAGAATTTCGCTTTTAGAAAGGGGTAAAAGGAGCTATAACGGGGTAATGGGAGCCTAAATAGCTCCCGTTACCCGAATAGTAACCATCTTGAAATAATAAACACAATAAAAAAAATTATCTATAATTAGACTATCTTCCACTTTTATCGCAAAAGTTATGAAATAATGCATATAATAGAAATAAAATGAAAAAGAATAACAAATATATTCATACTTACTTTGGTTTTAAGATTTGACACTATTTTACAAGGACGTGCAACAAAACAAACGTGTTGATGTCACCGCCATTTGCGTGCTACTGAGCCAGCGAACGGTAATCACATGACATAACCGAATGTTCCCCGATCCGTTCGTGTCAATTTCGTGCCCCTTGTACTTACCTATCTGCGTAAAGTGTAGTGGCTCCCAATACCCGCTAGCTCCCATTACCCCATTCTCCCCTACTATTGGTCGCATAGTAAACTTCATGTCGCATTTAACAGAAGCATCGCATGAAGAGAAATTGGAAGATCTCATGAAACAATTCTTATTAACATGAAACAATTTCTATCTTAACAGAAAATACAGTCCGAGCAGAACAAGGAAGATACGAAACCGCTCTCCTTTGGAAAACGAAAGATATCAGCTTGCCGAACAATTATGAAAACTCGTTGAAGCGCCTCGCCCATATTGAAAAGAAGCTCGATTGTAACTCCAGCTTGAAATAAAAATATACAGAACAGATGGAAGCTCTTATCAAGAAAGGATACGCCGAGCCTGCACCTAAAATGAAGACTCCAAATAGAACATGGTACCTACGACACTTAGCGGTAGTTAATCCGATGAAGTCAGACAAGCTCCGGGTGGTACATGACGCCGCTGCAAAGAGAAAAGGTATCTCTCTCAACGACTTACTACTGAAGGGTCCAGACTTACTGCAATCACTACCCGGCATGGTAATGAAGCTTAGACAACATATGATTGCAGTAACAGCTGACATCGGAGAAATGTTTATGCAAGTAAAGTTGAAGACAGAAGACAGAGACGCCCTTAGATACCTGTGGCGAGGGGACCGTCGAGATGACCAACCACCTGAGGAGTACAGAACGACATCGCTCATCTTCGGAGCTTCAATTTCGCCTTCAACAGCAATCTACATTAAGAACTTGAACGCTAATAGATATAGAGAAACCAATCCAGAAGCCGTCACCGCCATAGTACAGAAACATTACGTCGACTACTACTTCGACAGTTTTAAATGCATAGAAGACGCCGTACGCATCACTACAAGCGTACGCGACATCCATAAGGAAGCCTGCTTCGAGTTGAAACAATGGAAGTCTAACTACCCAGCCTTGCTGCAAGCACTAAGGGAAGAAGAATCAACACAGAAAATAGAGCTCTACAAATCAGAAGAACAGATAGAACGCGTGTTGGGAATAACGTGGAAACCAGACACAGACGAGCTAACCTTAAACCTCAACCTCGAGCGTATACCACACGAGTTAATAGAAGGCAAGACACCAACGAAGAGAGAAGCCCTCAGAATAGTTATGTCGCTATTCGACCCATTAGGTTTCGCTTTACCGGTTACGATAAGAGCGAAACAGATTCTTCAAGAGTTATGGCGCCGTGGAATATCGTGGGATGAGCAGATAGATGAAGACATAGACGAACAGTGGCGCGACTGGAGCAACCATCTGAAAAGCCTCTCTGCAATGTCAATACCAAGAAGGTATCTCCAGTACAGCGACGCCACATCCCTTCAACTCCACGTGTTCACCGACGCCAGCGAGTCAGCCTACTCAGCAGTCCTATTTTGTAAAGCAACAGCATCCAACGGCGAAGTCAGCGTATCATTAATAATGGCCAAAGCAAAGGTCGCACCTCTGAAGTTAACGTCGATACCAAGACTGGAGCTGCAAGCCGCCGTGATGGGAACCCGAATAGCCGACTCCATAATAAAAGAACACGAGAAGAAACCGAACTCGAAGACATTCTGGACCGACAGCCGTACAGTACTTACGTGGATTAGAACCGGTTCACGCTCTTACGAACCCTACGTGGCACACCGTCTAGCAGCAATAGAAGAAAACACGAAGACCAACGAATGGCGCTGGGTACCGACGAAATTCAACGTGGCCGACGACGCCACCCGAGGTGTCCCAAAAGGCTTCAATAGGAATCACAGATGGTATAGAGGACTCGACTTCCTATACGAAGACTCAAGTACCTGGCCAATAGAAAATAGCATGTCATATCCGGTAGAACCCACTAGTGAAAAAAGAACGCATCACATAGCAACCAGTCAGAAACAGAAACTCGCTGAAGGTCTACCCCAAGTATCAGGATTCTCCAATTGGAATAGATTACGCTACGCTGCAGCCAGAGTCCTAAAGTTCATACAGCTCTGCAGATCACGCATAGAGAAAATAAATTATCGCAGAAATAGAAGAAACGCCCAAGCGGACCCGGACTGGCGGCAGAAACAGAAGACATCGTCGTCTCAATTGACGATCTTACAGAAAACAGAAGAAAGCAAGTCTCTTCCCGTTCCTACTGAACTCCTTCGAAAGGCAGAAGAACTACTGATGCGATCGTCACAAGAAGATTCTTTCCTGATAGAAATAGAAAACATAGAAAACCAGAAGCCTATCAGTAAAGAAAGCCGTCTACATCAATTAAGCGTCGTATATACGAACAATAGCCTTAGACTCAGAAGCCGCATTCAAGCAAAAGAAGCCGTCTCAGCTGACTTCAAAAGCCCCATGGTGCTAGACGCCAACCATCCGACAGTCAAGCTGTGGATCCAAAACATCTACAGACAGATGCACCACACCAGCGTTGAAGCAATTGTTAACGAGTGTCGACAGCAATATTGAACCTTACGGTTACGCCCGGTGACACGTACTCTACTGCGCCAATGTCTTCATTGCCGTATGAAGACGCAAACACCGCCGTACCCGAAGACGGGAGACCTACCATCGTGTCGCCTAGCACATCATAGGCGACCTTCACATACACAGGCGTCGACTACTTCGGACCGTTTGTAGTAACAGTCGGACGCACCAACCAGAAGCGGTACGCAGCCATCTTCACTTGCCTCACCACTCGAGCTATTCATTTGGAAATAGCAACATCACTCAGCACGGACTCGGCGGTGAAGGCACTCAGGCGTATGATGGCGCGAGGCGGAAGCCTAGCTCAAATCTGGTCCGATAACAGAACAAACCTTAAGGGGGCAGATAAGGAGCTTCGACAGGCGGTCGACGCAGCAACAGCACAGGAAGCGGCTAAGAAGATGATCTCATGGCGATTTATCCCACCTGGCGCACCATTCATAGGAGGTGCGTGGGAAAGACTCGTCCGTTCAGTGAAGACAGCACTACAGGCCACACTTCATGAGCGACGCCCGACAGAAGAGGTTCTCACGACACTATTAGCCGAAGTCGAGTATACAGTAAACAGCAGGCCTCTAACTCACGTCTCAGTCAGTGCCGAAGACCCAGAAGCATTAACGCCGAATCACTTTCTGCTCGGCGGGAACGGACAAGTATCAACGCCAGGAGAGTTCAACGACAAGGACATCATCAGCAAATCCAGCTGGCGCGCCGCTCTGAGACTTACAGACATATTCTGGACGCGTTGGCTGAGAGAATATCTCCCTCAACTCCAAAACCGGCGGGAGCGGAGCTGCACGGCGGGAGAGATGTGCAGGACGACGTCAACGCTTAGTTATTTAGTTATTTTTAAGAACACTGTTAATTTGATTCTATTTTTGTTCTGCTTTATACCCTTTATAGTGATAGCCTGGTGGTTAAGAGTTCAGCCTCTCACTCCGGGGGTGCTGGGTTCAAATCTATGGCACGCACCTCTTTAAAAAAGTGCATTTTACGTTTAAATATCACTTGCTAACGGTGAAGGAAGAAATCGTGAGGAAACCTGCACACCTTAGAATTTATAAAAAAAAAAAAATCTGAGGTGTGTGAAGTCTGCCAACCCGCACTTGGCCAGCGTGGCAGACTATGACCTTAACCCTCTCAATATGAGAAGAGACCCATATTCCAACAGTGGAGGGACAAATAGGTCGATTATTACTTTTTTTTTTTTATAATGTTATTTTATTTCTATTAGACTGCGACAGACCAATAATTTTTAACAGAAGGAAATTTGTTGGGGCAGCTATTAACATGAAAAAATGAGTGGTAACTTTGTTTTAGAGAAATAGGGCAGAACAAGGTCTGCCGGGACAGGTAGTTTGTTATAAAAAATGTATATATGTAAATATGAAAGCACCTCTCTGTATCCACAGATTCTCCAGGGATCAATTTTGTTGCGTTCCAAGGCAACGTGAATAGAACGATTAATAACGAGGATGTTGGTGGTATATCGGGTGAGATACAGAGCGCTACCAACGGTGTGTGGAAGTTCCAAGATGACGACGTAGCACTGAAAGAAGGTGATGTCATTAATTACTACGTACATGTCATTAGAAGCGGAAAGGGATACCACAAAGATCGACTTTCGTACGTCGTTCCAGGTTCGTTTTGTTAAACTGGCTTGTTTTTTTAATTAACATATTAAACTGTGTTAAGTGTAAAATATAAAATATGGAGAAACACACATTGAACACATTCTTGAGGAATTATAGTCGAATAAAGGCCCTTATCCGTTTACAGCCAATTTTTGGCAACAAATAAATAACATCATTAAATCCTTTAGTAGTCTAGCTATTGTTTTGTAAAATGGGATCTAATTAGGATCGAATTTGAAACCAAAAGAGTTAAGAACCTAAACTAATTAGCTACTATTTTTCTGCGAGTCAACAGAATTAAGAATTATAATGTAGTTGCGTATATATCAATTAAAATACCTCGAGACATCTCTACATACGGCCGTCTGATTACAAAGTAGGCTCGAGAAGAGACACGCTTTATGGTAACTAGACTGTTGGTAAACTATGTACCTACATTTAAACATAAAAATACATAATTTATATCGACACCATTTTTGTTTAACAATCAGAAACGGAACAAAAGTTTAATGCTCATCCACTAAAATTCCCACCAACTACCCAACCAACCCAAAATTCCCAGCTCAGCAACCAGGTTCATTGCTCACCGGAGTAACGGGCCAGTCAAATACAAATTAATTGAGAGCACGTTTGTTCCATTCTTTTTTATCAGCTTTGACTTACCCCACATTGCCTGGGCCTGGGCCTGGGCCGGGACCTGTCACGCGGCCAGAAGGATGTCGCCCAACGGACACAGTGGTCCTCGACCGCACAGTTTGCGCTGAAACAATAATCTTTCGAGAGGACTTCGACACACTCAGGTCGGACCAATGGACTATCGAACAATACGTACCTCAAGCACCGGTAGGCACAACAGAGTGGTTTTGGACTCATCATCTGCAGTAAATAATAATACCTATTCATATTTTGCTAAAAAAAAATGTATTGACGCTTATTTTGTAAACTATAATACTTGTTCATTCTTATAAACATCTGACCAATCCATATCAAATTCCACGTGACATACTATTGTACGTAATAAAATCGAGTAGAAACTGTAATAAGACATAACGAACGTGCATTTCAGGAATACCTATTCCTGTCTTATCAACGACCAGAAAACGGACCAATGGTGACGGTTCAGAATGGCTTTCTTCGTATCGAACCAAAACTGCAGGAAAACCTTCGAGGATATAGCAGTGATGACTTTTTGTTGATCGATAAACTAGATCTTACGTCTGGGTAAATATTTTTAGGTAATAATGACATTTTGAACGTAGTAAAAATATTTTCACATAATCCATAAGTAAAAATGTAACTACGTGTATACATATAAATTATAAATATGCAAATCTGTAAAAAATATAGAGCAATGATAAAGGATAAGATCACAAAAAAATTACAGACAATGAAATAGAGAAATAATAAAGGATAAGATCACAAAAATGACAGACAATGAAATGTGTTGAAACATCCATCTACTAACTTCTGACTATCGTACATTTAAGGTGCACACGCTCGCCCTGCTTTAAGGAAAGACCAATTCCGCCAGTAGCCAGCGGTCGGATCACATCCAACGCGTTTGCGTTCAAATATGGCTTAGTTGAAGTTAGGGCCAAATTACCACAGGGCAACTGGTTGTATCCCGGTAAGAAACCTATAAGGAAACCTAAAAGTACATGTTAAAAATCCCTATGAAGAACCAGCAGATAATGAAGCCTTGTCACCTTTCCACAGCGATGTGGTTTTGTTTATTAAAGTAATTGTTACCGTTGCAATGTTACATGCAGTTTGAAAATTGGGAAACAAATCATTTACCTTACATTATTCATTCGTATTAGTGATTGAGAAATCCTTACATCATCCGTCAAAGTATTTTAATCTTGTATGAAATTGATGAAAATATTCAATAACGCTGAATGAACCAATGCTGAGAGGTTAGGATGTACATAGGTTTCTTTGAAAGGGCTTCAACATTTGTAAACCTTATAATAAACAAGTGACCGCTTCAGTATTGCGAAAAGCTATTAGGCGAGTACAAACAGCTCATCGTAATAAACCTCAAAATAGCGTAATAGGAAAAGTACTTATAATCGAATCTAATTTAAGTGCGTATGATTTTACAGATATCCTTTTAGAATCATATTCGAATAAATATGGTCCCGATAATTACGCTTCTGGATTTATGAGAATAGCGGCTGCCATTGGTAATCAAGACTTAACCGTGGGCTGGGAAGATTCTGGAAACAAGGTAAAAATGTATATAATGGAATATTACACTTTTAGAATGCAACTTTGTAGAAAATATAGTTTTCAGCTTGTTTTAGGTACTGTATGGGGGCCCAGTGATGGATTTTAATTGTCGTACGCAACTGTTATCAAAAAAGACTTCATCCACTCCATGGGGAGATGATTTTCACAATTACACGTTGCGATGGACACCTGGTAGGTTTTGTTTGTACTGGTTAAAAATACCACATCACGATTGTCTAAAACAACACAAATCATTTGCCTGGCACATCAGCTTTCGCCTCGTTCAAGCCGAGACGTTCACAGACGTTGATTACACTTTATTGTTTTACATCTAACATTAAAAATATCACAGTGCTATTTATGCTCAATAATTGTTGGCTATTTACAGATAGAATAGTGCTATCGGTCGATGGGTTGGAGTGGGGGAGAGTTGAACCGGCGGCCAGTGGTCTCCAAGCACGGTTGCCCAGAGATAAATGTGGTCCTCGACGCGCGGCCCTACAATCTGCTATGGCGCCTTTTGATGACTTTGTACGTATATTTGACATTCGTATTAAATAAATGCAAACGAAGACGAGACGAAGCTCGTCAAAATAATTGGACAGGGGCCAATTCGACAAGCGACGCACTAAGTAGTGACATCATAGCTACAATAACTGGAGCAATATTTGCTGCTGTGCAGCATTGTTTGGCTTCCTGTGTTTCGATTTGTATTTCAATTTAGTTTCTAATAGATTGTCCTATATCTGCTACTGATTTTAGATCTTCGGTATGTATGATATAATATGCACTTATAATATGTTCTTAGCTTTTTTAAGATCTGGTGTTTCCTTCATTCTGTTTTGGTGTAATAATGGAATCTTTAAGTTATAAGTTTTATCAATAAAAATGTTTGTATAACTTGACCCAGAGCCAGGAAGTAGGCTACATAGGATCCTTTTAAATTATCGCTTAAGAGAATTCAGCGGTTGTTTGTGGCTTTGTATAATATTGAAAGACGTCGGGATGTTGGTATGAAAGTGCGAGAAGTTGTTGGTGTTTTTCTTGTAATTCCATTATCTGTTATCTGCACTGTGCTGCGATGTAGTTATATATAATGGCTAGGTAAATAAAACAAGTTAATAAACATATATGAATTTTGTTTTTACAATAATCGTTGAAAGATATTATTTTTCATTTGTTGGAAGTAGTTGGATGTTGTTGAATAAACTTGAGTGAAGGACTGTTGTAAAATAGTTTACGCAGAGCATGCAAAATTTGTTTCATCACTAGAATTTGTAAATTAATGTACGTCAAAATGATGTTGGGACAAATGGTTGCTTTCATCGGCTTTATATGTACCTATTCAGAGTCAAAATAAGGTCTGTTATTAATTTTAGCTGTTTTAATTCGAATGTAGATTGCAAAATGCAACAAAACAAATTCATTCGATAATTCAATTGACCTCACTTTGTTTCAGTTCCGCATCGCGCTAGGCGTATCAGTAGGTGGAATTAGCGAGTTTCCAGATCAGAGTACGACAGCCGGCATACCGAAACCCTGGAGGAATAGCCAAAGTAAGGCAATGATGAATTTTTACAAAGATAAGGGTAACTGGTTGCAAACCTGGTTTCAGCCAGCGCTTGTTGTCGATTATATAGTAGTCCACGCCCTGTGAAAACCTAAGTGCCATAATAAATCGAATTTTATTTAATATTTTGTTTTCATTACCATTCCTGAACTTCCAAGTAATTCTTCAAGTACGAGATTAACAAGCATCATGGAATAATCATATTCACAATCAATTCACATTAAAGATTATATTACATAACCTCGCGTGTAGCGTCTCTTAGCTATTATGCAAAGTTGTATGGAGTTCAACCACTCTCTCCAACTGTGTGGAGTTCCAATCCATGACTCGCATAATCGAGGACTTTGTGGTTTTTTTCATCAAATAAGACGCCATTATCTTCTATAGTGGAAGAAAGGTCGTTAGAAAATTTGCAAGTCTTAGAGATCTCATTAATGTTATTTAAGACCTGCGACGTCTACTAATCAGCACTTGTTCAACATGGTAGACTATAGCCTTAAACCTTTATTTTTCTGAAGGGACTTCTATGAACAATATTGAAACTATAAAAGGTGTAATACCAATGGGAATGTTGCACCATAGGCCAAACCTTCATATCCATCAGGCAAAGTTGTGGACAAGTGCTCGCCTATACTGAATAAAAAAACGTAAATCAAATACAGTACAATATATGTTGTTATTGCCTTAGTCCACATCACTCTCATGGTGATGGAAGTTCTATTCAAATTCATCAGCAGAATCCCTCTTGAACATCTATTCATTTTATTATTAATTATATATTTTTGTCTAAACTGTGACCTCGTGGATGTACAGTAATGAAATCGAGTCGAATTAAATTGACTTTCAGTAAAAATGCTTCGTTTGGTTATAATAAAAATCGATATGACAATATGACTGAAACGACGCCGAATGATTCTAAAGGCTGGTCAAGTCTGATCTTGATGTACGCTTTGGATATATCTATGTAAATATTACACGTGTTATGTATGCTCAGTTTTTTGCATTCAGCCAGTCCAGTTGCACGATGGCCGCGCTCAAGAGCAGACGTGCCGTGACCTTCGCATTGTTGTGTTTTGTGCCAGTGATATTCGCTCAGGACTATGAAATTCCGGAGGTTACAATACAAGCTCTAAAACCCAAAGGCGTCGTGGTTTCCATACCGGGTGGGTAGCTTTTCAATGTATTATGTTTATTTCCAGATTTATACTAGACACTTTGTTTATTTATGTCAAACTATATACTTCGTGAACAAAAAATTGTTACCTAAGAGTAGCAATATTATTCTTTACGACGCATAGGACCGAACGATTAAACAACTCAATTTGCTAGAGCTATGATAGTAGCGGATCCTATGATCCACTTTGTGTGAAGTTAAAAGGTATTCTCCATTTGATTACAATGAATATAAAAACAGCAATTATTAAAGAAAGACTGTATTATATAAAGATGTTTAAAAATATATGTTTACATATATAGCATAAAATTACTGACTTCGTCGTTTTAATATAGTTATGATGAACACATTGTTAATAAATTACCGTTCCAAGCTGAGTCTTCGAAACCACTAGAAATACAAGAAAATCAAGTTTTTAATAGCATACTGGATGTCAAAAGGAGTGTATTATAAATTTTAGAGATAAATATCTACACACATATGTATTTATATATCATAAACAGAACATTCGTCTTCACAAATAATACTCTGACATACATTAGTATAAGGAAACTGATGTCTAAAAAGTTCAAATTACAGTGGCAAAAACGTACGATACTTGGAATTAAAAAATACTTGCATAGCTTGATAAATTATTAGAATGTAAAATGTTATTTCCCCACATCGGCGTACTCTTCAGTGTTAGTGATATGACATATGACTTGGATAACCTTCCTTATGCCGCGAAATGTGGTAAGGGAGAGTGTCCTGTCGAAGGTTGGTGGCAACGTGAACAAACGTGGCTTTACTTGACAGTTTGACTAAAGAACCATTAATAATAATAATTTTAATATTAAATGTTTCGTGAGTATTTATACACATGATTATATATGTACCGGCTTAACTCACGTGTGTTTTTTTTTCGGGATGGCCCGACTAGTTTCGGACCTATACGAGGTCCTTCATCATGAGCTCCCACCGTTTGCAGCG
>DWFV01000438.1:0-14370 GCA_018246775.1 Parelbella machaon machaon
ATTAGTAAACTAGTCGGGCCATCCCGAAAAAACGCACGTGAGTTAAGCCGGTACATATATAATCATATGATATTCTACAGTGGAGGACTATGTTCAGGAAATTTTTAGTTTCGTATTTATTTAAATTTGGTGGCATGGATTTATGTTTTCACACTATAATGTTGTTGCAATGTTTATTGCACTGTATGATTGTCATATAATTTATAATTGTATTGATATAATTAATATAAATAAAATGATATTTTATAATTGATTAAAAATTGCATGCTGACAATAGCCAAATATTATGGACCCACTAAAATTGTAAAATGTTAGGAGAGGTTTCGAGAGGTACATATTGAGATCGCTCTCTACATAAAACTGGTTTAAATTCAAACACTTTTACAGCATACAGTAATAAAAACTAGTTTACCGACAATTAATATTTTTATCTACAATGACATGAAATAAGTGACACTACGAAAAAAGATATAGGATTTAAAAAAAAAAAAGGCTAACAAAAAAGAACAAAGTTAAAGACGCAAAATTAATTACAATAAAATAGTTACATTTAAAATTGTCGGTTGATTATAGCCATTTAATGTCAGATGTCCTTCTGACTATTGGATGAATTAAAAAAAAAATAGTTCCACATCTAACTTGTAGACAAACGTCGACAAGGAAGGCTTTAATTCTAACTTGTGTGGCGGTTAGCCGCGTTGTAAAATGAGACTGAGTAGGTTTGTTCCGAGTTCGCAGCGCGCACGTCGGTTGACACACGAAGGCTAATATGCGAAGTTATTTCATTTAAAAAGCTTCAAGAATACAATATAATACAAACTAATTAGAATAAATGTATGTAAACTTAATGTACGTAATATATATAAGCACATATTATACTTATGTTGCTATATAAGATGTGCTAAAAATGATAGTGATAGTAGATAACTTATACATGAGAAAAAGAAGAGTCATCTAAGAGAAGAATTTACATATGTAACAGAGATAACTTACAAACTTGGTGTAACCGCATCAAACCGGTTTGCGTCGGTTCTTTCCGATGGTATGGCCGTTATAAAACTTACTTTTTTAAATAGTATCTGGATTTTTTTTATTACTGGAACTGTGTATATTAGTTACAACTTGATTGTAGTATATCGTTCTTAGTACTTTCAATTGCTGGTAAATGCGCCTTTCAGGACAAGGCCGGATTGTTTCAGCTTTGATATTTAATATTTTGTGGTCTATTAAAGTTAAATTACTCGTAGATGAAAAACAGAATACATAAATCAAGGCTCCATATTTTGATTTCCTATACTCGTACGTGCAGAGATGATTTTCGAAAATTTCATTACCCACTTTACGAATTCACACCTATAATCTTTATGCATAGATCGTACAAATATTCTTAGTAAAAATCCAATATATTGCTGTTTAAACCCTAAACTAAGGTCTCTAAAGAGCTATACTGATGTTTAAGAGGTATGCTGTGGGAAGCCTCGCATTATTTCAGTCGAGACTATTGTACCAGCAAGGTCTCAGCTTGAAGAACAGATAGTTGCTCCACGGTATCCACAATTTACAATTAGAATTTTCCATCTGAAAAGACCTCGAAGAGGTTACGGTGCAAGACTGAGCCGAAAAACCGCCAACAGAGGTAAGCGACAAGCTATTAATATTACTTAATATATGTCGATATATACATGCGAATGCACTACACTCCTCTGTCTACCCCTTCGGGGATTATAGGCGTTATGCTACGTTTTCTGATAAAAATGTTTACTTAGCCTTATAAAAATACACATGTTGCAGCAAATGTATGTATGTTCTTACATATGTATAAGCGAGATACATTAGAGATTATACGAATATTAAACAGAATTTCATGACCGTGGAACATTGATAAGAAGTAGGTAGAGCCTGCGTTGTATTTGGCATAGATCGCTAGAGGTATAAAACCTGTTGCCTGCCTGCCTGTGGTCGACTTATAGCTTCTGTAACATGAACCGTGACGAGAGACAGCTTTTAACCTGCATTGATAAATAAATAAAACAGCCTTTGCGTCATTTGGAATTAGTTGACCGTCTTTAGAGGTGTCCTAAGTTATTAATTTATGTTGTTTTTTATATCGTATATAGCGCCATCTAGTATGTCAATGTGTAATTCGAAAAACACCATCGAATTCCATAATTTTTTATTCGGCTTTCCGAACGTGACAAGGAATTTATTGTTTTTTTTTTCATTTATAATAAAAGGAAGTCAGTTGATTGTTGAGTAATAAGTCAATAAGTATAGCTTAGAGTATTGAGATATGTGTATTTTTTAAAAACACTTCTTACGCTTCGTTCAAACAAATATACTTCGTGGTAAATCAGTTAAAACCTTGATATATCACATAAAATACTTACGCAAATAACACAGTTTTTTTTGAGTCATAAGTAACAAGTAGTTGCTGTGGTAAAGAAATATGGACTTGATAGTTCATTGTGTCTTTAATGCGCTGATAAGGATTTTTTAAAATATTAATAACCGCATACTTTGCAATAAAAACACTACATAAGCATTACTAGATATACCTACCGTATATAAATGTAATATAATTTGTATTTTTAAAGTATCGTTTACTAATAGCTTTTCGTTAATCGTTTTCAACATTACACGTCCTTTAAGACGGTAGGAAGGAAGGGAAACGTGAAAAAAGTGAAAAAACCGTTTTCCCAACAATATCTGTCTCCTCATTTATGACAAAACGTTTTGTCTGCCGCCTTCATTATTTCGAAAAGAAACTAAGATGGTTTTTAAGTCTACTGTTCGTGAATAGTATAGATTCCGAAGTAGGTCATATCTTTATGCCTACTATATTAAAATTTATTTTGAAATATCGTTATTTCTATTGTTTGGTAAGCGATGATACTCTCGTTAATATTATTAGAATCCACTGTGGAAGCATTTGTTACTTCCTGCAAAACAATATTGTTTTTTGGTTTATTTGAAGGTAGATCCATATCAGCTGTCATTTTAACTTATTAGTTATTGAGTTTTTCGGGTTAAACAAAAACAATAAAGTAGTTGAGATCTTCCAATATTTAATTTGTTATTAGGCATTTGCTTATTTGTTTGAATAGGATTGTGGTGAGATAACGGAGTCCTATTAGAGCATGATATAAACATGTGGTATAGATAACGAAATTCTATTGAAACATCCAGAAAAACACGGGAGTTAAGCCGGTACATATTACACACTTACGAAACACTCAATAGTAAAACAGGGTAAAACATACACAAAACATATGCAAAAAAATATATACAGTGGTGCCGCTTACCCCTTAGAGAGTTCTCTCCCAAAACCGCCAGGAATGGAAACGGAATGATCTCGAGGAATCAAATTTTGTGTATGATTTTAAAAAATGTGATACATAAATTACTCTTCTTATGTCTTATGAAATAAAAAAATATTTATGTAAAATAAAAGCATCAATTGTGGATTTATAATTGTGTAATATTAATACTGAGGCCATGACATTAAAATTATCACTGTTAAAATTTGTTAACATTTCTAACCGAAGAGGCGTCAAGGAATTTTCAATGTCTTAATTACATATTGACTTGTAAGTAATTAGATTTTTATTGATATTTTAGGTGAATTGATGTACCTATTTTGTATAAAATACGAGAACAGGCAGGAATATGTTATTTGTTATATTCCATACTTATTGAGTTGTTTGTTTAAATTCCGAAAATTTGAACTTTTGGACTAGTGGCTAAGTGACTCGTGCCTCACGTCTAAGAATTTTATACAAAGATGTACCCTACTAAATTTCTCTTCCTCATTAAATAAATTTATGGCAGGTATTCAAAAAACTATCAAACAATCTCAAACAACTTATGTCGACTGTTCTAAAACATTTGGAAGGGTAGATATAGTATGAATTGGTAAGTATAATATGTTGTATATTAACTGGGAATGCGACTTCGTTCGCTTGGGCTTATTGCATTTTATGAATTTTAATTTTTTTGTACGGAACCCTAAAATTTTATCTAAAATAACTATAGCCTAAGTTACTCTCATCAGGTATCCGTTAGTGAAAGTCCCGTCGAAATCGGTTCAGCCGTTTCGGAGTTAACCCGAAATAAACAAACAGACAGACAGACAAAAATGGTAAAAGTTGCGTTTTTGTTATATATCTGCTGTATACATTTTCTAGCTAGTATTTTGATACTACGAATAGAAACTTCAATGTTATTTACATATGGGGATAGATGTACAGATATATAATATAAGATACAAGAGTATCAACATCCTAACAGTCTGTCTTTTCGTCTTCGTATTTCGCTATTGTCACCTCAGATAGGGAACCGCTATTCAGCATTCTACCATACCCCTCCGCATATATACGTTTACGCATACAAAAACGCCACGTCTTCATTCCTATTGTTTTCACGTCAAACGCACCCCTTCGTTTATTCTCGAGGGTTGATATTGAAGCCTTTCGTACAAGGCTCCTTTTGCACTATCCGAGCTTATAAAACCTATTGCACACTGTTATGAGTAATAATAATGTAATAATATCTCGGGATATCTTTACACATACAACGTAAACATCAAGAGACCTTGTGTTATGGTAATCAGACGACTGATAAAGTACATATATACATAAAAATAAATGCTTTTTACACTCAAACAAAAGAAAGACTTGTGCTAATCACACAAATATTTGTTCTAGGTGGGAATCGAATCCACGACCCCGGCTTGACCGTCAGGTTCTCTAACCACCGGACCAATGGGCCAGTCAATGAGCTCGGCCGGGCCCTAAGTCATCGTATAGTGATAGAAACAGTGTAACAATTCCGTCTATATTTGCTGTCACATTTCACAAACAGTTCATGAAACGGTTCCTATTAGACTTTTAAACAATTTTTCTTTTCGACCCCTTATATCATTCTCCTGTTGGACACGGGTCTCTTCTCAAGAAAATATAGTGAAGGTTACAAGAGGCTTATACAAATAATCGAGAAATAGAATTTATGTATATTCTCATTCGATTGGAATATTAATAATTCATAAACCTATTTGTATCCACAAACCATAGACAATCCTTTATTTTATTTTAGCTTTGAAATGTGTTGTTTTCAAACCTTTCTCCTGAGGGATGTTCAAATTTAGCCCTCAGGAATAGCAACAAATCTCTTGTTAATGTCAAGTATGTCGATATACATATGTATATCTCAAAGATAAACTAATGAGGAGTGATGGATAGAGAGTTATATCTCACTCAATATAGAGTGAATGATTTTGAGATCATATATTTTTTTTCTTTTTTCGATGTGGAGGAAGCACGGCAGGTATGTATTGATATTTGGCAGTCCGTGCTCTCCGCCTACCCCGTTAGGGACTTGGCGTGAATATATGTATATAAGTATCTTTATTTAATCCTTATTACTAACTTAGATCTAAGTTATAAAGGGTGTAACTAATGCCTTATGATCGTGGGCGTAATTAATTAAAAAATCGACTATACCGTTACTTAGTCAAAAACTCATAGACGGATTGCCATGAATTCGTAAAAAAAGACTAAATATTTATTACAATACGAACAATTCAGTTAGGGAAGGTTGATGGTGATATTACTTTCATTAAATATATTATTATTATAAAGCCACGTCAGGTGCTTATGGGGTAGGCACATAGCACCGAGTGTAAGTATTTCTATCCTTACAGAACTGGCGTGGTTCTTCTGTATTCATTATTCTCTTCATAAACGTATTCTGGATACGAAGACTTCTTACTGCCCCATCAGCCAGTATCTAACCTATTTAGTCAATGTCGATGATTTTATATCATATTTATTAACTTGATCAACATAGAAATACCTTAATATGAATACAAACTAAAATTATCTTAAAAAACCAGTACAAACAAAGTTAAGTACATCATAGAAAAGTGAGAAAATATTAAATCCCAAGGAGTATTATGCAGACTATCGTTTTTTTTTTCGGAAAATGTATAGTGTACGTACAATGTACATATTTATATAGTGATTGAAGGGAAATATAAGACAAAATCTATTAAAACCCGCCACAAATTGACAAGAGGGAGTACAATGTCTATCACTTATCATGTCAATTATTATCACAATGTAATCACTTCTAAACAAAATTCTAAGCATGCGCTTGGTGTTTTCCGTCTGAGTGTACAGACAGATGGTGTGCATAGACCTTTAGCTTTCACTGTTTCGAAAGAGATTCTTCCGCAAGTTTCGTCTAGACTCGGGACTCATCTGGATTGCAGTTGATGAGTGTAAAAAGTACAAAGAATTCGTAATGTACTTATACCTCAGTTTCCATATTAAACCATATCATCATCATCATCACTATAGGTCATATACCAACCTATACATGTCTTACCAATTTAGTCTACTGACAAGTCATTTATACTTTGGAAAGTTTGAATATATGTAGTAAATACAACTGAAGCATATGATCAATGAATGAAATGTATGTTGACTAATAAATAAAACGCATACGCATTTGCCATAACATGACTCATTCCTTTCTAGTACTTGTGGGGAGTTACGGGTCGTAAATTGTTATTGGACATGTTATGTTTAGAAGTGTATATTGTACGTCGTACATGACATGCTAGTTCCACGATATAGTAAAAAATAAAGTTACTTTCGACCTTAACTTACTGCTTTTGAGCACAAATGCCACATTAGTATTTTAAACATCTATGTATATTCATAGTGCAATGAATGTTTTAGTGTACTGTGTTTTCAACAAATCTCGCTGTTGGACTCCTATAAAGGATGGCTGTTAAGTTAAATTAGCAATCTAGAGTTGTCTAGCGTTAAATTGCTTTTAGTGCAAAACCGTTGTAATGTTTTAATTTATTGCATTTCAATTTTAACCTTCTTTGTTATTATTATGCCCGCCACGCCGGGTTTCTTACTAAGTAGGCAGAGAGCTTCGTTATGACACTGATTATCAGTTATTAGTATCCATAATTTTCTGCTTTGTTAGTCGAGTTGTAAGCCGAATGTAGATTAAGAGGTCCTGGGTTCGATGTTGGGTCGGGTTTATCTAACTTGAAATATCCATTAGGTCCACTCTTTTCCTTAGTAGGACGTATGAGATAATTGGCGAATTGTGGGAGTGTATTACACCCATAAGCCTATACCTTCGGCGAATACAGGGGTGATGTACATTAAATTTTGTGTGTACATAACCCACGATGTGCTATGGTAACCAGGCGGCGGTTAAAGTAAACATTATTTATATATAAAAATATACACGTTTGTGGTGATGAATCGAAACTCAAACAGAAAAAATCTTGTTGCTCACCACACAAATATTTCTGACAAGTGAGAATCAAACCTGCGACCTTCAGTAGTCGAGTCCGGTAGCCACTGGATCATGAGCTAATCAAAAGCTTAAAGCTTGGGATTTTTTCATAATTACATAATATACGTTACAAATATTATTTACGGAAGTGTTCTTTGTTCGTAATGGCCACTTGAAAAGTAGATGAAGGCTCTTCCGGGGAGGTTTCCGTGATTAGCAGTAGGACATGCAAATATTTGCGGTTACAACGGACTTATCTATTTTTCGCTGTGTAACTCTACATCCGGTTAAAGGACAGCTTTTGGACTCTAGATACGTAGTATCACGTCTGTAAGTCCCTAAACGGTAGGCAAAGGTAGTACTCTCCCAGACGTTTTACGTCCCATGGAACAGGTGGTGAGTCTATTGCCATATATCGGGTACTACAGACCAGATCCAGACCCCTAATGGATTGACTGGACTACACTGGACTCTAGATACAATATGAAAAGATGTAATTATCATTCCTTGAGGACATACTTTGATTTAAGGGTGGCGTTTCATGACTGTTAGAGTCAGAGAGTTTAAGACTATTTTACTGATACATATTGTTTCATATATGTAATGAAAAATGTTACTCGTTTATTTGATACTAGCTGATACCCGCAACTTCGTTTGCGCTGTTTATGGTATTAAGAATATATTTAAAAAAACACTAAGGGCAAAAATATATTTTCGCCAATTTTAAAAAATCCCCAAAAATTTTATACATAAATAAAGACATATTAAAATATTTTTTAAGATAAGGACCCGTGCTTAAATAGGTAAACTAAAAATAATTTGATCTAAGTCGATCCAGCCGTTTTTGCGTGAGGCACATACATCGGCAGAGCTCTATCATTTTATTTATAAAGACGACAAATAAAATTATTATATATATGAAAATACTGATAATATTACGTGTCCGGTATTCAATTAATAATGCTAGAAAAGACTTAATAAAGAAGTCGGGTCGCAATCTCATCTCGAATTCAACCACGCTCATGGCCCGTCCAGTAAACCACCTACGAATCTAACTGAAAGCTCTTTTCGTAAATAGAAAGCTCAGTCCGACCGGATACTTCGCCGCGAGCGGACGCGTGCTCTGTCAGTTACATGTTCGTGTTACGTGAATGAAAATAGTGTTACAACGATCGCATAGGTAGGATTTTTTAAAATTACTTTTATAGTATTAAATTTTAAAAAATGTTGTGACAATTTTGAGCTTTGTTTTAAAAGTTGGCGGCAATAATGTTTTTTATTTGGTAGTCTCGTTTTTTTTAAAAATTGTTGGTAACTTAAATTTTAATAAAAATGTATTATGTGTTTTATCGAGGGGAGGTTGATTTGGAATTTGATTTTCGAAAAGGCGACTTAAATTTTTCCGCGAAAAAAGCTTTATCCTATTTTTTAATAGCAATTTTACTTTTCGATGTAAGTTACGAGATTGAGTTAAATTGGTATCCAATTTTCCATAATTTGATGAAAAGAGCCTTTTTAAAAGTTTTTTTTTTCACTATAATTACGATGAAGATAATTACAGCTTACAATAACGTTAATTAAATCTTACTGTTTAATTACATTTCAATTTCAATTAATTGTACAGAATATTTTTATACTCTTTATTTATGGTTTTTGAATAATTTTGCTTACGAACGACATTATTCACTTGCCAGGAATAATAATTTCAAAAATATATGTAATGTCGTAAACAAAGTAGTTATACACTAAATATTTGTTTCGTTTTATCAAGTAAATAGAAATAAATACAATGTTTTAGATAATTTTTATATAATTACATTTTATTATAAATATATTGAGCATTCGGTGACCTCGGCCCACCCCGTAACGAATCTGCCGTGAAGATGTGCATGTACACAATATGTAAATGTGTGTTAAGATTTAAAAACGTTCAATTTTATAGTAACGGTGATTCTTATGTGTTCCAAAACTTTTACGTTTTACTTTATAATGGAGAATAGATTTAATCATTTGACGACGGATTTAATGTTTAAATTCTATAAGTAACTATACGTAGCTGTTAAGTGTAATAAGTTCCTGAAAGTGCACATATAAATACGAAATGTCTTGTGCCTTCCTGTTTCGTTTTTTTATAACTTAACGACATTGAAAGTTAATGAACTTGTAGTTTACATGGAGTATATTCTTTATATAACTTTGCTATATGTTAATGTGGTTTACTTAAAGTTTAAATTATTATAAGACTGTTCCTAAAACTCGGCATTTCTCGGTAAGATTAATTAAGTTCTAAGCATCAATAGATTTTAATAAACGTTACGCATTTGTTAATGTAAACACTGGAAAATGGAAGGGTTTTTATTGTTTTTATATTGAAACATGAAACACGATTTCTATAAATGTTTTATCCTGATAAATGTTTTTATGTTTTATCCTGATAAAGGTTTTTATTTTTATCCTGATAAACATTTTGCTTTTAAACTGAGATGAAAGTTACACTGGATTAATTTATTTCCTAATACCGTAAAATGTTATTTAAAGCAATTAGCAATGTTTTTAAAACCGGTGTTTCTCATATATTGATTTACTCGTAATAGTGAAGATAGTAGTAGTGACACTGTAACGGAAAAGTAGTAATTGATGAATCGTGGGAGTCTACTTTACTAGTGGAGTGTTTCACTCTTCGGGGAAATAGAGACGTGGTGTGATGTTAGAGTTGTAAGAGAGCTGTCAGTGAAGTTACTCGTATATGGCCGCTACTGTTTATGGATTGCTATTATCGACCTTGAATAGTAGGTACTGTTGTAGTAGCTGTAATTATACTGTTGGAATACGACTGTTGATATAGTTACTTTGAGTTAGTAATAATCGTTAATAATAATCATATACAGTTATTATATCAATGAAAAATAATTCATTATTTTTTAAATTATTTCTCACTTGATATTAAGAATTAAATCAACGATAATTTAATTAATTGCGTCTTTCTTAAAATTGAAATATTGACAATTTATTTCTCTCTTTAAGTTAAATCATTTATTATTTCCAGTGCGAAGCAATAAAAATGTCAACTTTTTTATTTTACATTTTCAATTTGTCCCAGTGTCTTTGTTTGTTGTGAGTTTAAAAAAGTAATATAAAAGTGATAAAAATTTACTACGTGAAGTTCTGTATGTAAGATTTTACATCTTCCGGTGACTGCGCAAATTTACACCCGAAGGTGCCTTTAAGGAAAGTTTTTATTGTCCTCCAACATTAAGTTCCTTGGTAATTCTATTATGAATTTATAAATTACTCCTGAGTATATAAAAAAGTTATAGGGTGATGCTTTTGTGTGTCGAAGATAAAAGTTTCCGGATTTAATTAAGTAAAGTGAAATGGTGTGTTTTATTACTTTATGAATTTTTTAATTTCTCGAGTCTGAACTTTATAGAGTCGAGGGAGTTACTTGAGTGGTATATTTTTTATGACATAGAAATATCATTGAGAAGCGCAGTACTATTTTTAATGTTAAATAATCATGAGTCTTCACATATACTTGAATAACAATACCTGGTTCAGATTTCGAGGTACCACTGTACATATTTCTACCGCGAAGGAGTTGTGCTTGTATTGTGTCGAATTTTGTAAGATTTTGAATAAATACGGGATGTTTAATTTGAAGTTCTGTTTAAACTTTTTAATATTTTCGTCTAAGCATACTTCTGTTTTTATTTTTTTTTCTGATGCCCATTTAACATGATTATGTTTGCCGGTTTGGTGGTTATACATATATATTATACATAAAATTCAATCATACATTGTTTCTAACTATTCTAATGCTTATATATGCTTCTAACTTTCTTTAAATCGTGCTTCGATGAGGCTACCTATGGTCGGTCAAAAGGTTTTACGCCTTTTCAATAATATACTTTGGGATATTATTGTTCATACTGTACAGCTGTAAATGGGAAAGTTATTACCAAATATTAATTATATTAATATTATGTACATAGTTATTACCATATATTTATTACCAAAATTTATAGTTACCAAATGTTTGTTTATTCATTGCATCAAAACCGCTAAACCAATTATGCTCAAATTTAGTATTCGCACACCTTAAGCCCTGCAAAGGGTCAATGGTTAGTTAGATTGATGTTTTTAATTAATAAGGGATGAAGTAGGGGATGAAGATTATATACAGTACATATCCTCGCAAACGACACCGTAAGGACTGATGATTTATTCAACTGTTTCACTAATTATAACGTAATAGATACGTATACGTATATTTATTACGTTACATAACGGAAATAGTGACTGGGTTAATTAACAGTTAGGTACAAAAGCTTTCGATAGAGTAATAATTCTATTTAATGAAGTATTCCACATTTCCAATTTAATAATTACATGTTAGAATTAATGAAATTTCAACACATTATAAGCATTGTGTACTTAGAATTATATGAGAATACAATATGGCTCATCGTAATCGTCGCCATCGTCTTCAGCCTATCTCAGTCCACTGCTGGACATAGGTCTCCCCCAAAGAGCGCCATCGCGCCCTGTTCTGGGCTTGTCGCATCCAGCTTCTTTTCAGCAGCCTTTCGCACTGGACCGATCATAATATGACTCAAATTCCTGGGGTATACCTACTATCCGCTCTTAGGCAGCGTGGCGGACTATAGCCTTAATTCTTCTCATTCTGAGGAGGTAAGATCGGATCATGATGATGATATCGAGAAGTAATCACTCATTACACGCATTGTAGAACTCATTACAGTAATCGACAAAATGGAAATTAGTCATTTAAATGTTAAGTCAAGCACAAAAGGAATCAACTTCCACTGATATGGATATACAAACGAAGCGTAGGACGCTCTCCACCTAAGTGGAGTGGCGATATACGCAACGGTGGGGGCAGTGGCTGGTTGCGAAGAGTTGAAGATCGAGCTCTTCGTCGGTGACGTGGTTTTGGAGAAGGTTATGTCCAGCCGTGGAATTATGGGTTGATGATGATGATAATGAATATGATGGATATATTGCAAAAATAACGATTTATACTTACATTTTGCATGTGGAAGTAGCATGGCAGCTATGCAAGGATAGGGATATTTGGCGCTCCGTGCTCTCTGCAGTTCCGTGCTTTCGTGAAAATACATATGTATGTGTGGGTATTGTATAGCATCATTATTGTTTTCTAGACTCTTCCTTGTTCAAAAGTAGCAATTCCATCGAGAGAAAGTATAGTAAATTATTAAATCGATGTTTCCTGTGCGCAAATATACGCAGTAAGCATTCGCATGACAGGAATGAATGTGTCTGAGTCTCTCACGGGACCTCACCGAGCCTCGCTCGCTCCGAGCTCGACCGAAGGTCACTCGAGCGTCATACGTCAGAGTGTCACATAAATGTCACCAATAGTTTATATGTCACGTACAGGTCATAATATAATAGTACCATCATTGTTATCAGCCTGCGTCATTTCTTCTGGATAGACATAGGCCTGCCCTAATGAGATCTTGCCGAAATAGAAAAATAAAATAAAGATCGCGTTAAAAAAAGTTTTGCTTAGTAATAAGTATTATTAAATATAATTTATTTTAGTAAATATAATTTCAGGACCTAACAAGTTCGTGTATAATTAAAGTTGCTTAACTTTATACCCTGTAAGTAGACCACACCGTGACTCCGTCCACGTGTCTCGCTCGCTCTAATCCCGTGGGATATACCACGTTAATGGTTGCCTACGTCATAAAAGTTATCTGTGTCTCTGGTGCTCTTAAAAAATAAACGAATTTTCATACGAACTTTCATATTTTATTTATTTATTTCATATTTATTTCATATCCCTATTTTATCTCATTATGTGTTGAATTCAGCAAAAAGACGTCGTAGTAAATTTTGTGCTTAACTAAGAGCATTAATATAATCTTTCAGTTCTACGTTTAAAATGGAATATATTTTTGTATACAATTTCAACTTCCATTTTACTTCCTCGGTACTGAAAATTATGAAAAAAACTATTCCTTCTGCGTGCTTTAGTTATACAAGAAAGATACTGTCGAAATTTCAAATTCACGTCCTGCGATGATGAAGAGTTTATTTTTAATTTGTGTACATATATGTTTATCTATAAACAAATATATGTGTTGTGTACGTATGGTATACATAGACACATTAATTAAATTCGGACATACAATTATGCCATGATCTTCAAATCCTAATTGGCTGAACATTTATGTTGTTTTTCCGGTACATAACTATATTTTATTTGACTTACACCTGATTTATACGTTTGCTTTGTTACCATCGTGTACGCGATAATACCAATAAATATAATAGACAAATATATACTAAAGTGACTTATGTTCTGTACATAAACCTTAGAAGCCTCCAAACGCTCATTTCTGTCTAACTACAATATTAACATATCCATGACTTTTGACTTTGACATCTAAAATGAGCGAGTGAAAAATAAGCGAATGTTAAATGAGCGAATGGCTTTATAAGAAATGTTTGACTTCTTCGAAAGTTCCTATAACTATTCCATAATCATTAATTGTCAGTTATGCGTCATGGCTTTGTACATACAGACAGATCGTCAAACTCTTATGTAAGATACTTGAAGTAGTAGACAAGTTGACAATGCTCTTAGGTTAGATAAGTCGTTTTACGTCTTTCTTCGATAATCCCGATGTCTTCCCGAAATATATCAGAGGGAGGGCTTGGACATATACAAGGGCCGTCAGGAATCTAGTTGCTACAGGACCTTTACGCTAACTTTATCGGATAGTTACTGAAAGTACGAACTATTTTAGTTTGTATTGAAAGTCTGAGAAGGCTTTTCATATATTATAACTGTAAATATTTTTATGATATGTTTAATGTTATCGCTTATTAAAAACTAATCTTCGCCTAGGACTAATATTAAGCTTGTTTTAAAGGTAATACATAAACAACATTCCAAAACAGTTTTACATACAATTTAAGTTTCACTTTTAAGTTTAATGATAGAAAATATTTTTTACTGAGCGACGATGATGGAGCAAACTATTTAAAAAGAACGAT
>DWFV01000439.1:0-14354 GCA_018246775.1 Parelbella machaon machaon
ACGCAAAGTGGCTGGCAGTGGTTGGATGCGAAGAGCTGAAGATCGAGCTCAGTGGCGTGCCATTGGAGAGGCCTCTGACCAGCAGTGGATGGGAGTAGGCTGATAATGATGATGAGTGATGATGCTACGTTGGTCAAGAGTAGATCGGTGGACAGTTAATATTTAAAAACATTCTAATGAAAGCTCCATATATCTATGTATCTAACACAAGTGCAAATATCCTTCCTCCGTACATTGTTTTTAGTAACAGTGTTCTGTACACGATGTGATTGTACAAACATTATCTTATTATAATTAAAATGTTGTATCGTGTAAGTGTGTCTGAATAATGAACAGCGTTCCCCGACAATGTAATCAATACTTCACTCGGTTACACGCTAGTTACGAATGATTGATTGTGCACCGTGGACGATGGTTAGTACGGACCTGTGACTCCTACGATACGTACAGTAATGAATCGCATGTTAAAATGTGTTCCCAATCTCGTATCAATGACCGGGACTCCATGTATGGGAGGTACATAGAATGTTGTTTTAGACTGCTTTAATACACGGATATTAAATAATTCGATGTATGATAACTAGATGATCGAATTGTCTATTGATAGTGGTCAGAGAAAATCCTGTGTCACAGCCTGCCATTATGGGAATCAAGTGACAAATTTCATACATATATTAGACACTTCACTATTTACTAATACTATTCGATAGAGTTAGGTCACGCGGTTAGAATCGGAATCCCGCAGCCACGCGTCGTCGTCGGGACTTTAAGCTAGAATGTCCTTTTCCTACAAAACCGAGCGTGTGAACAATTATTTAACTTATTATTTTCTCGACCCGCGTTACTCACGCGGTGCCATTAATATCTCATAATTTAAACTTAAGAGAAAAAGGTTATTATTTATATTTTAACACGACCGTCTGATTAGCCTTAAGTGGCCAGAACAGGCCACTTCGGCGAACGAATATGTGGAAAACCATGCGGCGATAACGTTTGTTCCTTAGGGATCCGTCAACGCTTGTTTAGAATGCCCAACTTGCATTGTTTTGTGATTAATATCATTGGCGACAACAATACAGATAATCAAATATGTATGTACCGGCTTCATCGGAGCTTATGGACAAGGACTTCGCATACGTCCAAAACTAGACCCAACATCCCGAAAAACATACATGAGTTAAGCCGGTATATATATGTATATATACCCATATAATCAGCTCTATCCGTACAGTCTTCACCTTATCAGTGAATGATTAGTTAAATGAAAACACAGCTTTATAACAATCTATAGAGTTAGCGATTTGCAAAGAACATAACCAAGAGGAAACCTCAAAATATACAATTATACTTTTTTCGTCCAACAATCGACGGCCACTTGTGGGAACAGGTTGGAATTAGTCACAGGAAACAATTTTACGCTTCATCAGACTTATCGATGTTTTGTGTTTAGATGATTGTATGGTTTCTTATGATTGTGTTGTTTTAATATTATGTAGCCACGCTCAATCTCAATATATTGGTGATATCCTCCGTTTTGTTAAGCAAAAAGCTATGCAAGTAATTTATCAGATAGTCTCAGATATATTTGGGTATATAATAATACAATTAGCATTTAGTTTGGCTACATATAAAATAGAAATAGTTGGCAATCATGTTAAAATCTACCATCTACATATACATAACACTATTTACACCTTAAACACATTACAGAACTCTGTGCTATGCATACAAAACAAATGGTTAATTAATTCACTAAATGAATAAAAGAAAAATGATACAATGTTTGTCTTTACACACATGTTAATTTGAAGTTCATAAATTAAATATGACATTAAAGATTAAACTGTATACCGCATAAAACTATGTTAATTACAGAGTATCCCACCAAGCTCGGTAGACCTCGGAGGTTTAGCCTCTGGCGGAAAAAAGTATCCTGTTTTTAGAACGTCCTGATATTGTCTATTCTTTTAACCACTTCTTCTAAATAAAATTTAAATTGTAGCGTAGATTTTTAAAAAGTAATATTTAAAAAAAGAATCCTTTAACGCATGTTGCCTTAACGAATTCTTTTTATAAAATCGATTTCTCTCAAGGCATAAGCACATTTTTAATTAAATACTAGCTTTTGCACGCGGCTCCTCACGTGCAGATGTCGATATTGCAATATATTTCAATCAAACAAATTATTTTAAAATAAAGTAGTATTCTTATATTCTCCATACAAAATTTCATTACCATCGACTCAGTGCTTCGGCCTTTAAAGAATAACACAGACATAATACATTTATAATATCAATAGTAGGATTAGCAAATTGCAACGCCGTATATATTAAATATATACCTACTTCTTAACTTGTCATCACGACAAACTCTACGGGATAGACAGAGAGCACTAAATAATATTAAGCCTCAATATAGTCGTTGAAACAACATCAAAACCAAACTGTTTTACAAAAGAAAATCCAGAAGAAAATCTTGTCTGAACTAAACGAATCCTTTCTTCAATCTCGCCTTAAAAAACTCCATTTCATTATCGAGTCTATCCTTCGTACATCGCATGTCTGCAACAGTAGCCACGACACCGCCAGCAATTATATAGCACTGAGGCTATAGCAGTCAAATAATTACTACTGATGTAATCTGGGGCTATTGAAAAATCGTTTATGTCTTGATGTGTATATTAAATTGTCTGATGATATTTATGAACTCTATCGTCATCGTCGTATTTGAGGTCTACCGGTTGTAAATTTTTAACTTGCAACATTGTAACGCAACGAAATTTATTGGGTTGTGATAGTCAGAGAGTACGTAAGTGAGAAGAGTATACAAACATGCATTAATATATTAAATAGGTTAAATATAAGATATATATTCTGTGAAGAATTATATTTATAATATTTGCTATTGGCATTTTTGACACGAAGACATGAGAATATTAAATTATTAACAGCTAGTGATGAGTTGTGAAACAATTTTAAATATCGTTTTTAAAAAAATTCACATCATCATCATCATCAACCTATTTTAGTCTACTGCTGGATATAGGCTTTTTTTGATATAGGGATTTGTGCTCATAATCCCAACGCTGGACATACACCTACTTCATGCTACATCTACACACCACATGTAACATTTCACAGTGAAAAAGACTAAGAAACAAAGACAGGTAAATTCAAAACATAAGTATATATTTATATGTAGCATAAACAAACAAAATGAAAGTAAAATCAAAGTACGTTAAAAAAACAAAATGTCCGACACAGCGACGGACGCCCCACAACACGTAGCCCACACAAATGGCACGTTCTTTCTGAAAGCGTCTTTATTTTTTGCACAATAACCATTTATAGAAAAACATTGTATGTCGAATACATCAATAAAAGAATGAGCACTAAAATAGATGAAATAGAATAAAGATCGTTACAGACGGAGCTATAAAATATAGTAATGTGCTGTGCTGCAATATTTTATTATAGCAAACTACCACAGGCGATAGCCAAGGTATAACTTATATATTTGCGATTCTTAACTACTCAATAATATATCTTTCTACATCTATTTACATATTTGAACCAAGAAAGAGTAATAATGTATTATAGCGTAGTCACTGGAGCATTACTATAGAAAACATATGATAATATATCGCCATATGCCTAGCTATAATGTATATTATAAATCCGTCTGTGAAGACCTTTAATATCTATCTCTCATGTACGCACAGTTTCTATTTTTACATCCTTTTCTCGGTCACATATGTTAAACAAAAACACCAGAGAAGTATTAATATGGCTTTAGATAAGATCTGCTGGTAGATATGAGAATGATGAATTTAGATTCCCTTCTAGTATACATCTTGAGACTATATTTGTAGGTTGTATTCATGTGTACGGCGCAGAGAACGTCGTATAGAAAACAAAACATTGTTCATTTATAAGTTGCTCCGTAGCTAGTGGATCTGACTGTTGAACTAGGGGTCGTGGGTTCGACTCCCACAAGGTACAAACATTTGTATAATGAGCACAAGCTTATTCTAGGTCTAGGTATAAAATAAAATAAATATAAGTTTATATTTTTAACTATATATTTATAAGTACGTTTGTACTCTATTACTGGTCTCATTGCCTTAGCATAGGCTCTGTCAAGTTTCGGATCAGATAGCCGTGTATGGAGATATCTCAGGATAAAAAATAAACATATTTAGAAATATACAGACAAAACAAAAGCACACACTCCTACACTCCTCTGCCTACCCCTTCGGGGATTACAGGCGTGAAGTTACGTTTTTTTTTTTTAAAACAAAAGCAAGCTTTACGTTATCAGTGCTAAATAGCACTTCTTATATTACTTAACCCTTTCATTTCTCTACATTAGCCACGGTGTCTCTTCTCAGAATGAAGAGGGTTAAGGACATTGCTTGCCAAATAAGCCAATTGCGGGTTGGCAGATGATAATGATGATTTTACTTAAAGTTCTCTTATTAACAATAAAATTTAAGTTCGATATAAATCTGTGATTCAATATAGATAGTGTGAGGTCTGCCAACCCGCACTGGACCGATGTGGCAGACTACGGCCTTAACCCTCTCAATACGAGAGGAGACCCATATTCCAACAGTGGAATGACAAATGGGTCGTTTAATTATTATTATTAATAATACAGATCATGGTATAACCGTGTAAACTGACGTGTGCTAAGTTCTTATTAAATTCATTTCATCATCATCATCATCATCATTATCAGCCTACTCCCGTCCACTGCTGGACATAGGCCTCTTATAAAATAATAAAAAAAAATAATGAAAGAAAAGAAAGAAAAGAAAAAGAATTAATGTCAAATGTAAAATAAAGACAATAAATGAAACATGCATTCAGAATGTCCTAACATTGGAACAGAGAAAACTTAAGCGAGTACCTCCTTAGCAACTTTGTAGCGGAGTGGATTAAGTTAGTACTTAACTTGTATCTAAGATATTTACAGCTTAACAGTGTCCGCGATAACATATAATCACTAAAATATTGCAATTAAATACATGTTACAACGGCCATAGAAAATAATTTCTCTCTTCAAAAATATTACGTTAATGACAAATATACAGATAATCGAATTTAATAACACTAATATTCAGTGGAACGATAATATGATAATATACGTTGATAATATTAAAATTTAGATATCCTTTTTTTTTGTTTTACATTTATGTAAAAAATAGACGTAATGTTCTAAGGTAATTTTAATAAAATTTTGTATTCTTGAAAAATTTTGATATACCTACATATATAAATGGATAAGATAAATAAGTGCCTTCAGACATCTCCATAGACGGCCATCTGATCACAAAGTAGCCAGACATCGGCTTTTGCATGTCTAGACTTTGTTATATCCAGACATAACACAAATAGTTCTGCTCAAAAAATATTATCCCTGATTAGAAACCAAATACACGACCTCCAGCTCAGCAGCTAGGTTCACTCACCACTGAGCCAAATACCTAGTTAATAAAAAATAATAATATTTACCCACAAATATAGTTACAAATTCAAATTAAACAGAACACTATTTACTAGTCGATTCGAATCCAAATCCAATCCTAACAGGCGAGCCATCCCGAAAAAACATACGTGACTTAAGCCGGTATAACCATATCTATAAACACTCACGAGACATTTAATAGTAAAGTATTTATAATTCTTGTGTGCAATACATAATAATTAAGACTCAATTACATTAAATAAAAACACGACTTTTCTGTCTACCACCAAGGCGCCATATACAATCTCAGTGGGCATCTAGGAGCTGGTTAGAAATATAATTTTCCCACGACGGCTAAGTAAAAAAGAAGCGTGCATCAAGACTAAGTACGAACAGTATACGTGTATATTAATAACTTAGCTGAAACGAGTTATACCAGTGGTCGCTAATCAGTTCAATATACAAAGCTTATGATAATAAAATTTATCACGCTATAACTTTATCGAACGGCCGATAAACGGGCGACTTAGCCATGTTTATGTTGTTCGGTAAACGTAACTGAGCATGTGGAGATAACTTTTACTGTCCGCTTAGTAACAGCACGTACGGGTACGTTCAGTGGATGCGAAGACGTAAAAGAAACGCGTAGTAAAACTCAGCGCAGTCGCAATTGACAAGTCATCAGTTTGAAGCCGTGACTTATATTGTTATTTTATTTATTTATTTATAATGTTATTTTATTTATTTATTTATAATGTTATTTTATTTATTTATATTATTATTTTATTTATTGTAACATGTAGATTGTATAAATGTTGAACATAAAGCCCTGTGGTATTCTCTACCACCCTTAGTGATAAAATTGGGGGTATGTTACAATTATGGCACTGATAAATTTATGCACTATATATATATAATGAACAAATACATATTATCATAAATAAATGTACGTTATGTACAAAATGCAGCTATAACGTAACATCATGACTAATCCCCGAACAGGTAAGCAGAAGATTGTTATACACTCATACATTTCACTAGTTACGTTTACGTCTCACTATGGAATAGGTATAGCCTATTCCTGTACACATATAGCATATTATACATGCAGATATACCGAACGATAAATGATTATTTATATATACAGAAAAACTAAAAAAAAATAATTCTAAGGTGTGTGAAGTCTGCCAACCCGTACTTGGCCAGCGTGGAAGACTATGGCCTTAACCCTCTCAAGATGAGAGGAGACCCATGTTCCAACAGTGGAATGAAAAATGGGTCGATTGTTATTATTTTTAATTAATATACCTAATACACACATATATCTAAGTACATATAATATACATTCTTGTAAATTTTAGTGTTTTTGCAGGAATACTAAAAATGAAAAATAATACAAAAGTATTTATTGCGATAATTCTCAATTACATACATGAATAATCCTAAAATGCATATATATATTTTATTATTACAATGTGTAGAAGAAGCTATCAAAAATCAACATTTAAATAATAGTCAAAGTACGATTACAGATATAGCTGTCTAGGTCGCAAATGGTTTTGTTACAAAAAAAGCAAGTCGATCTAATCTCTGAGACACTGTACTACCATGTGCAACTAATGTGTCCCTGATTACTGTACAGCACTGTATCGAGTACGTAACTCTAACAAACGGAAAGTTTATAACCAACTCAACATGCTATTGACTGTTAGGAATAAAAATAAAGTGTACTCGATGTAGTTGAAGGCCAAGGAAATGGCTTTTTGATGCCCTATTAGGTTAGCGTGCTATATCATTAATTATCATTCAGTACGTATATGCTTAGAGGGACAAAACAACTGCATTTTTAAGTAAACATCTGAATTTTTGCATTTTATTTTAATAATAACCTGCGGATATTACGAGGGTTGGTATTGGTTAAGTTTATAATGGGAGCCCCAGGAAGCTAAATCTGTTTGTTATATATTTTGTAAGGAATACATTAAATTAGGTAAAAAAATTGTCTATGTCTATGTCAATATTGTCAATGTCATAGACAATAGACTTTAGTCAATAGGAGCATAGAGATTTGTAGACTTATATTTTTTGCGTCAAAAACCTCAACTTTCACGCTTAAAATGTAGTGATTTACGTTCGACTTTTCACTACTGTGAACAACTAGTATCTATACATAAAAATGAAAACGTAAGGCTTTCTTCAATTGTCAGAAGGAAATGTTCAATGTCAATGTCAGTGAACTAAGGTCGGACGCAGATGGACGGACACATAAATAAGTATGTGTATATGCGTCCCAGGAACCGCTTAGTACAACTAATGTGGCATAGATGCCCATGTTGTCAGCCTATAAAAATATCAATTTAAAATGAATTTAAAAATAATACAGGTCATTATATAGCTACTCGTTCATAACATAACAAAGCTATATATTGTTGTATTATGTTAATCAGATAAATTATGTTAGAACCTCGCAGTCAGCACAAGAATATCCTAATCAGAGAACTGACTGTAAGTAAAAACGAGTACCCGAGTTAATACACGTTAAGCTTAAATTATTTTATGAAATATTTGAATCATTTTTTTCTCCCTTGAGCATAAATAAGAATTAAAAATGTATCACAGAGCAGTAATGGATAATAATCAAGATATCAAATAAATAATCAAACTGTTCTGAACCAGGTCCATAATTCATTATTTACACTGATATAATAAAAGTATCAATGTTAAAAGAAACTAATATTCCTCCTCCATATTTTATTCTGAATATCGCGTTTGGGTCCATGGGTTGCATAAAATCTATGTAATTGTATAATGTAATTAACTAAGAAATGGTAAATAAGACGACTATACAAATTAGCCAACTGTGGTAACATATAGATCGCCTCAAGCGTCAAGTCGTTTAATAACAAGAACTTCAAGAGTCCCTAATAACCGATCTTACGCAACAAACACACGATCGGATAAGCGAGTCCAGTAGCCAGTTGGTAAAACATCTTGTTCCGTGTGAGACTTTTTATAGGGTACGAGTCGTGTTTAGAAGTACGTTCGCGTCGCTCTATCGGCGTGCAAAAGAAGAGACGCGAGTGCAAACTGGTATAGAAAACTAGATTTCCACGTCCGCAAGCGTTTAGAACGATTAGCCGGGAGGGACGCATTGTTGATACGCTATCAGCTGATCCGCGGCAGTCCGCCATGGTCCCGCGCTGCGAGCGCATGCGCCCCGCGCTCACCGCGACACCCCGCTCTCGTCACGCCGTCGTCGCACCCCACAACTCATAACAAACTATTATCTACGTTCGAAATTCAAATGGATTGAACACCGCTCGCAATGCCGTGTTCCGCAAGAAAGTTTGTCCGCGTAACAAAGTTTTTATTGGCGGGAGTGACAGTATTCTGCGTGAGCTGGATCGCTTGTGTCAACGAATGGCACGCTGAAGTGCGTTGGAGTGGCCGGCGGCCGATTTCAGGAGGGTTGTCCACCATGAGGACTATCGTGGCGTACTCCGAGGGCAAGCAGGCGGAAATGGACCGACCTTACCCAGTAGCGTGTGATCGCCTGCCAACGTTACCGGAAGTTCCTTATATCGTTAGCTATTTTTTTTTATTTCCTTATAAAATTATGATATTACCTAGTATTTTAATGAAAAGACAATCGTAAATTAACGTAAATTTCCAAATATATATGTAGATTAAAACATTTTTAATTCAACAAAGTGTTTAGATTCGTACTGGTGCGTAATAAATTCTAACGTTATGCATAAAAAAGCATCGCACCTGTCAATGAATGCATCTGCAATCCTGTTTATGTTTGCGTGATTGTTCAAGGGTTTTAGTGACTACATAATATCTGATGCCGGTGTGGCCAGTTGCAAATAAAATAGAAAAATAAGCTAAAGTTTTTAAGGCGCGATTAATTGATATTAACTAAAACATGGATATAAAATATTAATATATTCGTAAAATAATAAAATTGTTATAACTATTCCATAACAGTAAACTTTTCTAAACATTTAACTAAAACCTACTTCAACTGAAATATACAGTCGATAAATAATTTGAAATCGTCCATATGGCTGTCAATATTTACATCAGATATTCTAACACTAACATTGATTTACATATATATTGCTTTTGCCAATTCCCTCAGGTCAAAGGTTCGAACATGGATATCTTAAAAGTCGACGATATGCAAATGTGAAAACTCACATCCTGGCAAATCATGATTGGCGAAATTACCAATTCCAGCCGTAACCAATGGATAATTTATAGCAATCATCGACCACCTCTGCCTACGCAAGTTCGGAATTGAGCAATCTAGACATATAATCTTTTCTATATCTATTACATGATGACCCAACAGTTACGTCAACTCGTCAGGTCTGGAAGAATCTCTATCCATATTTTTAACAACGTAACATCACGCCTGTAATCCCCGAAGGGGTAGGCAGAAGAGTGTAGGTCACTCCCTCTCTATCCATATTCAATCCTTTTTTTACTGTCCCCAGTAAAAATAGGCATAAACATTAAATTATCATTAACTCTTTTCTTAGTAATATATCTATATTTAGATGTCTCTACCTACCGGTAAGAGACCTGGCGCGATGACATAAAATTAAAAAAAATACCAATATCGATAAAATGAAAACTTACCTGCTGGAACACAGAACAAAATTTTTAAGATTATCTACAGAGATCTACTCAATATTACTTATATTTAGATTATCTACTGAACGTAATATTATTTTTCTAATCGACTGTTACATTTTTCGGTCTTTTTAAAATTTTGCTTTGTCTATGTATGCACGTCCATATGTCAGTCAATCAGTCTGTAATCAGCCTATTAAGATAGGCATACAGTAAAAAAATACTGCCTGCCACTTCGGGTATTATAGGCGTGACGTTACGCTATGTTACGTTAAAAAATAGGGATAATTAAAAACGTTTAGTAGTAAAATATGTACAAAGAAAAGCAGATACATTTTTTATTTTCAATGCATAGAACAGTGAGGGCTGTTAACCGTAAACATATAAATTACCAATGTTCCTCATAATGCATATGCAAATACCAGAGACAAGAATGGGTGAGAAGATATGCATAGATCGCGTAAGAAAATATAGCCCATTGTCGATTCCGCTCAGTATTCAAGCCCACTTCCTGTTATCCAACTCTAAGGCACGCTCGATCTTTTATCCAATCTTATCCACTTTTTTTTATGCAGCCAATTATGTTTGTGTTTTTAAATTTAGAAAATATCCGCAACCACTCTATTAGATGCAATATAGATACTATTATTATTGATATAAAATAACGATTAAAAATGCTATTAACGAGTAAGCTAGAAAAAAAGATTTTAAAATCATCATTGAGGACAATTAAATAAATTGCTTTGAGTAATAATTGCTTGAAATTATCACTGCGATTGTAAACACATACAAGCGATTTCACAATTTTCCCGCCAATTTAGTAATAATCTAAAACACACGCTTTAAAACATTTCTATTTTTGCCGGTCTTTTAAATTTCGGGTAATCAAATTATTAATAATAAGCTCTGCTATTTAATAATATATTAAATGTATGACCAGTCGCGACAAGTAATTGTAACCTTTTTAATAATGAATTCGATAAATAAATCTGTTGAAAAAGGCTCACGCGACAACTGTTGGTTCCTCGAAATAGTAATTACTAATCTCTGTGGATCATATATTATACATTTTTATTAACATTAAAACTGAGTGATTTATAATGAACAAGCAAAATCAATTAGAGCGAAATAATAATGCTAAATATTTCATTGACCTTAGATAAAAACATATTAGCATTGAAAAATACCTACTTCGAACATCATATTAATTTTAAAAACACAAATATATGAAAATGTACTAAGACACCCACTGAACAAGTTTCCACATTCGGTTATTATAATAGAAGAGGTCATGTATATCTTTGACCACGAGCTGTTTTTTATATTGTCGCTACATTATATTTATAACTTCTTATAAATTGTTTGACACAATAAGTTTATAGGTATTATTTTTATTATTATTTAAGCATTAGACCAAGTCTTTTACGGGGGAAGGCAAATAGCACTAAATTAATATAAGTCAATAAGACAGTGATTAATAATTTCATTTACTCACATAAATTCTTAAAATTGCTTGGCTTAAGTTTAACTTAGTGCAAACGTACCAAATAGTCTGCAGTATGCTACAGAAACCATTTTACTATTCAAACATTTAACATTTAAAACAACTTAACGTAACGTAACTTAAACCAACTTAACTAAAAGCGAACATTGATTACTTCTGAATACTTAACACAGTCGTTAGACAATCGCACCTTCAATTAGAATAATTCTTGCTAAATCAAAATATCTTGGTAAACGGCGGATCGCTTGATTCCCCTGTTCCCATGGTAAACTTGTTTTGTAATTCTGATACTGATAATCTATTCAGACTCAAGTCCCGGATGCTAAATAAATCGAAGTCAATATCCACAGGCATTTCTAATAATATGCGGCGAATGCCATTAGCGGCGCCTGCGCTTGTGGAGATCGGATGAATAACTCATTGAATATGTATATATATTTTAAATAAGCTTATATTATGTACATATATAGAGTTTAGAAGGTTTTTGTTATCACTTTTGTACTTATCACTCATAAACTTTAAGCTGGAAAGTATTAAATTTCGGTAATTTTTTGTAATCTTTGCATGTGAGTAAAATTTCTTTGACGTTACAAATATTACGATCTGTTTTTTTTTTGTAGCGGCAACTTTACTATCAATTTTTCATTTATTGTGATAATTATTATTACTCCATTTTATAACATCCGCATAGAAAAAATAGTTTATCGTTTGTAGGTTATGATACATTTTTTTAAATTTCTTATGAATATAAAATACACTGGAGAAGTAGTACAATTATAATACAAGAGTGCTACAATCAGCTTACAATTATACGTAGTAGTAGTACGTAGTAGTGGCAGCACGTAATAGTAACACGTAGTAGTAATAGCTCGTATTACTCGTAGCTCATAATATGTAGCATTAGTTCGTACTAGTAGTAATGTGTAGTATGTAGTAGCGCATAATAACAGTAACTCATAGTAGTAATCGCTCGTAGTAGTAGTAGCTCGTAGTACTAGCAGCCTATAGAAGTATTAGCTCGTAATAGTAATAACTCGTAGTAGTAATAGCTCGTATTAGCAGTAATTCGTAGTAGTAGCAAGTAGTAGTAAGAGCACGGCGAATCCTGCAGATATTATGATATCAGATTATCTTGTTTTGGCTTCCTTGACAAGTTTTTATAAAATCTCCAATTACACGTTCGACACTTAAATTTCTCTACACATTACAATTACATTAATATCCTTAAGTCAAAAGTGACATACCAGTCTTGTGTGATTTCCGCCATTTTGAATTATCCAAAATGGCTGGCGATTTCTTTAAAACGAATGGTATGTGTAATTCTCTTAAAATAAGGATTTTTAATTTTTTTTTTATTACTGTCACTAAATTATAAATAAATAAATCAATTATAGCTACGCCCGAACGCGACTTCCGTCCGAAAAAAAAACTGAGTTACTTTCAAGTCAAAAATGTATGTACCTAGCAGTTCTGGTGTTCTCTGCCTGTCCCGTAAAAGATGGTAAGCCATAACGATATCATATGAATGATAATAATTGTGATTTCCATCCCAAGATTTCATCCATTATTCATTATTTTATGGCACACTATATACTCGTACCTTCAAGCTAATATGAAAATATGAGAATGCCCATCTGACATCGTAAAAAGTTAATGTGATTTTACAATTATTATAGCTGTCATTTAAGACTTTTTTTTACTTATAACCCCGAGGCATCAGCCTACGGCAAATTTTGCCGCAGTCAATCCGAGGGAAAATTATTCTTTTTGTTTGATTCTTTGAACGTAATTATAAAAAGCCGATTCGTTCAAAATGCCAAAATAATAAACATAAAAAGCCTTCATTCACAAACGTAAAAAGGAATCGGTTTAATATCGTAGATTAAGATATAACTGTTTACCGGTTATTACTGGTTTAAATATTAAAATATTCCAATTTTGAACTTTATTAGGAAAATAAACAGTTATTGGCAAAATAAAATCGAATAGAATAATATCAAGTTTAGTATTGTTTTTTGTATTTTTTTGTTAATATTACAATTTGTTATTATTATTCATTTATCTTAACACTAAAAGCTAGCAATTTAAGGGTAGACAGAGCAACGATTACCAAATACTTACTAGCCTTACAGAAGACACGTGCTTCTTTCACACTCATCACTCTCCATATATAAGTCACCTTTCAATTCATTTGGGTTTTAAAATAATGTCACGCCTGAATTTACCTGAGCGGTTAGACAGAGAGGTGTAGTGATTTTAACGTATGCCAAATAAAACAAACCTTGAACTTCCATAGCTTCAAGTAATAGATAGTAAAATCAAGTGGATCAATAAATATATTGCTTTCTGATACGGCTATCTAAACAGCTCGGCTCCACTCCTCGCCAGCCGTGCTTCGCCCTATTCGTGCATACAATAACTTAGGTTAAACCATAAAACAAAGAACAATGAAAAGCGGTCCTACCATGATAGGCTACGATGTATTTACGACTTTCAAATCTCACGGCAAAATATATTGAAGCATTTCTGAACGAATGTAGTAAAGTATTTTCGAGTAAGTACGTAACTAATATGATTGGTTTTCATTTCAAACGTTCAATAGCAGTCATCATTCAAGGCAAAGGTATTTTCGTCCTTATCATCGCATTTTTTACAAGCTCTTCATCGTTAATACTATATCAATGTTAGTAAATAGTTTTATTTTTTCATAATAATCCATTTTCTGTCATGTACATGTAGA
>DWFV01000440.1:0-14347 GCA_018246775.1 Parelbella machaon machaon
GCTTAAGTATTTACACTGCTGTAGGTATAATTCGAAATTGGAAAATATTAATATTTATGTATACAACTTATAGGTATAATTTAAGCTACGTAAACTTTTATTTTTAATCAAGTAGTAAAAGTTCAAAACATAATTTAAGGTATCTGAAAACAGTTTTGTAATTTTATTTAGTGCCATCAATGATCCTTAAAATATTTATAATGTAACAACATAATGTATGATTTTCCTAAAGCAGAGGAATATAGTATTTTTACTTTTCACTAACAGTAGCAACACAACACTTTGTATTCCAACAGGAATATAGTATTTTTACTTTTCACCAATTATGTTATACAGCACATGGAACAGAATTATTTTTTTTTTAATGGAAAGTAAAATTCCAAACACTACTACTGTTAGGAACACTAATTTATAAAATTAGCTATATCATTATTTTATGTTGTCTTTATTTATATATTATACATAAACTGCTTTCAACAGGATTCTACTTTAGCGGCATATTTAGGATGCCGGGGCAATCCCTAAAAGAATTATTTTTAGAATTGGTATGGAAAGCTAATAATATTATGATATATCTAAGCTAAATTACTACCATGATTAAGTATATTGCATTATTTCTGCTTAAAAGTCTTTGTTACGTATCTTTGTTCAGTTTCATTTATATTTCTGATTGTAGAGTACTATAACATAAACTTTATACCGTATAAATAATACCAATATAAATCTCATAAAGAATAATTTGAAATTGCAGTGAAGTTCATTCAATAATTTTGTGAACCACGGAATTTTGAACTGATAACTGATATTCAAAGCAAGAGTCAATGACAGACGACAAATTGTCAATGAAAATTTGCATTCAGATCGTGGAGCCTACATTTATTTTCGCGGGTATTTTGATTTGTTTTAATTTGTTTGTGTCTTGTTTTATTTATCAATAAAAATATGAAATTAGTTTGTCAAATAGAATTAATTAATAGAATACATTACAATGTGTTAAACGAACGACCCAGAGGCAAATATTTAAAATCTACTCTAGCTTTAGGTAAAGAACCCAAAAATGAGACCGAATACTTTTTATTGTATTTTTCATCAGTTAACAAGACTGGGACCAAATATAGAATAAAATGCTTGAAGCAAGTTTTCGTTAAGTGTTTAAACGAAGGTAAAGCTACTCTTCGTTTTGAAGAACCGCCACACGACTTGTGCATCAAAAGCGAAGTGCTGCAGTTAAAATGTTTCATGAAGTTATTAAAATCTTGCATCACGAATGATACAAAAAGCTTAAAGCTTTCGGATTTGTGTAATATAAGTGTGACAGCTAAGGATAATGCACCTACCAAATTAGTAATCCGAAACAGGTCTGAATTTCCTACAAAAGGTCTCCCGAGAACACTTGAACAACTTAGCATAGCTGGTCTTATGTTGTGCAACTTCCGAAGAGATATATTAGCACTTTGTAATTTAACAGTACTAGATCTAAGCAACAATGAAATTGAGAAAATTCCCCCAGAGTTTGGTAAGTTAATCATTCACATAGTATCACCATGTAACACATACTGTCTGAGATAAGTTTATGTAACTTTAATCAGATTTATCTGTACTTTAACATCATGTTTAATTAACAGGTGTTAGTGGAACTATTGCTATACCATTTCTATTATAAAGCAACTGTTGTCAACATGTTTTGGTATGAAAGCTGCCATGTGGATGAGTAGAGCATAACTTCAGTGACCAGCGTCATACAGAAACATTTTAAACTGATACTAGTTACACCCCTTTGATAAATTCAAGACAATCATGTGTCAGTGTTCTATTCTTACCGTTTCATAGCTCTTTTTTATTTGTCAAGTTCATTTTTTCCTTTAACAGGAAGGATGCCTAATCTACGAGAACTGTATATATCAAATAATCGGTTGGGAAATAAAGCTGATATAGATTGGAAATGGTTATTAGGACCTAAGGTGAGCATTTGATTTTTGGTATTAGGAATATGACTCTAAAAATATGCTTAAACTTTTCCCGTTATCATATAATACAATTCATTTATGTCTCATTACTGGATTATGCTTTATTTTACATGTGTATATGATCATAAGAGTAACTTATTATAAAACAGTAAAATGTGTAAATTTGTCTTAGATAACAAAAACTCTTAAGCTGTTGGATTTAAGTGGCAATAAACTGAAATTCTTACCTAAGGGAGTTTGGAAACTACAGAGCTTAGTTACTTTAAAATTGGATAATAATGAGCTAAATAAGCTACCAGCGACATTGGGCCGCATTAACACTTTAAGGTAATATATTAAAAGAAAACTATAAGACAAGCATATTTTAAAAATCAGGTTTTTTACTCATAATCTATAATTGCGCATTATTTTTCAGGTACCTCACAGTATCCAAAAATAATCTGCAAACTCTACCATGCAGTTTGATGCAGTGTCACCTAGAGCATTTTGATTTATCATCAAATAAATTTCAAACGAAAGAAGTTATAGCACAGTGGAGCACTCATAAACCATGGGAGTTTTATATCAATAGTCTTGTGCATTTAGCTTCAAAAGTGGTTTTGCAAAATAAAATATACTATGCCCCAAATATTATACCATGGACCTTAGTGAGCTTTTTGGACAATGCTGGCATGTGTGTGTGTAGTAAACCTGTTGTTGACGATAGGTTTTATATTATTAAGAACTATGAACTGAAGGATTATTTTAGGGTTGCAGTTTTTGATGACATTAAAAGCAGTGCTGTTGGATTCGAATGCTTTTTCTGTTCACCAAAATGTTTTAGCAAGTGATTATTGTGAATGTCTGATGTTATAAATGTTATTATGGATATTTAATAAGGTATTCAATGAATAAAAGGTTTATTTATGACAAAGTTTTTTAATATTGTATAAATAATGTAAAAATATAATAAATAAAAGTTAGAATTGGTGATACAAATATAAACTCAACACAAAAGAATTCTTTTAATAAATTACAAGTGCATCCATTAAGTTTACTTGATATTTACTACTTTATACCTACTACTTGCCCTGTTTACTGTAATAAGGATATATAAATTAAATGCAAAGCAAAAATGTAACAGTATACATATAGAAATATTAAAACTATAATTTGATGTGATTAAAATGTTCAGCCATAACATTATCTTCTTACAAGTAGCAACAACTGTATTCAGCATTGTAGCCAAATTATTAATTATGCTACGTCACAGATCTTCTTCAAGTTAATAACCATTAAAATAAACATTAGTTAAGACCATCAAGTTTCCACTGTACTTCTTGAATCAATGGCGCTATTCTTATGTGTGGTTCTGGAAAAATTAAAATTAAAGTAACTTAAATTCAATCAATAGTAATTGGTGTGCCTCTATTATCCTAACATGTAAACATCTTAAATATTCATAGCAATAAATAATATAAAATATTTACCAAGAGCAGCTACACCTTGAGGTATTACACTTTGTCCCTCGGGCACATTCTCTACAGCAATACTCGCATTAGTTGCTTCCAAGACAAGCTTATTACTCCAGATCTCTTTAAAACTATCCTTCATGTCTTTCAATAACTGCTCCAATTTTATCTAAAAAAAAACCTTTTACATTCTTTACTAAATCTTTTATGTATATTTTTCTAAAAAAACCTTTTACAATCTTACATTTAAGATCTGAAATTTTTCTCTTTTCTACTTTCTCTAACAATAAGACTTATTATAGTCTGTATCAAATTAACCCTAATTCTTACCTCTGATCACTAATTATATTCATGATTAACTATATGACTTGTGAACTTCAACACTAATAAAACTTATAAAAATAGCTTAGAAATAAAAGGCCTTTTGAATAACAAAATATATGAACAAATCACATTTTATTTTTGTGGTTTGTATTGAATATAGTATAAGCTCATTTCTAAGCATTTAGTAGTAGGTTTAGTAGTAAATGTGAAAACATTTTTATTTGTTTCTTGACTGTTAGGACTTCTAAGCACAATGTTACTAAAATAATAATAATATCTAGGGATATCTCATCAGATGGCTTTGTGATGGTGATGTTTCAAGATATTATTAAGATGATACCATTTGGTATACCAAAGTAAGCATTAAGAAAGCTTGTTATGGTAACTAAACAGCTGGTAAATTACATACATATAAATATATATGTACATATATATATATATTTTTACTACACAAATACAGAACAAATATGTGCATGCATCACACATATTTATTTCGGGTGGGAATTGAACCCATGACCAATGGTGCACCAGTCAGATTCATTAACCACTGCAACAATGGACCAGTTAAGTCAGTCAAGTAGTTTAATAGTGTTTCACTATTATAGTTATATTATATACATTTATGACATTGTATCATGACTCATGAAATACCTGTAATATCAATGCATCCTTGTCTCTATTTACACAACTTAATGCAATATTAATTTCTTTTACTGGCAACCGTAACTCATATGAAGAAGTAACCAATGTATGTAACACCATTACAAGAGCAGTGTCTTCGTATTGCGATCCCTCCTTTAGTGAAGCAATTTTACGTTCATGCTTTCTCCTGTTTTTACTTGAACGAAATGACCGACTGGAAATAAAATTGAATATGCTTATGGAAATATGTAATATGTTTACTAGTTAAATACAGATTTGTCCTTCAACAATAATGTTTAGTGTAGGAATTATGTGGTTGACTTTATGACAAAACTTTCATTGGTATTTGAAGAAACAAAGTTTTTTATAAAGATAAACACATATTCTTTTTTATTAATATATTCTGTCATAATATTGACTAATCAGGAAAGAGCAAATATGGTTTTTGCATTACCTTGAACCCGATGACGCTATAGTACTTCCACTGTCAGAATACAAGTCACTATCGTTATTCCCATATGGCTGATCACAGTAATCAAAAGATCTTTTAGTTTTATTTTCCCTTACAACATTCAAACGGTTCTTGTACTTAATAAAAGTTGAGTGATTTGTGTGTATTAAATCTTGCATGTTTTTATACTCCTCATTTAAAACTGGCATTAATTTCTCTTCTGTAACAGTTTAATTAAATTATAAAGAAACGGTATTTTTAGGTGGGCGCCTTCATTAAAACTAAGAATTCTGATAATATAGGAAGTTAATTTTTTTTCAAATAACGACTGAAGTTTTTACAGTAAGGTAGCATATTTGTAATTAATATTTTTGTATTAGGACCAGATATGTTAATATCAGATAATGAACGTTCTTTGAACGGTAAAAATATTAACCTTTAAGACTGTGTTTGTCATGTTTAACACACAATCGTAGAGCACTTTTGTATTGACCACTATCAATAGCGTATGTAATTGCTTCTTCAGGATCATCACAATACATATCTAAAATTGATAGAGCTTCTTTATGTCGCTTCTTTTCCTGTAACTCCTTTACGAGACACCTGAGAATAAACAAACAAATATTAAGTAAGCAAAAATTCCAAGAAAAAGCTATTTATATAGATATAAATATAGATACTAAATACAAATTACGTAATTGCATACCTTCAAAGTATTTTCAAAAATCTACTAACCTGCAGAGTTCAATGAACTGTTTTTTCGGTTTTTCGTAAGCAAGTCTTATTGCCAACTCCCATTCCAGAGCTTCCTTGTAGCATTCAATGGCTTTATCAATATGATTAGCTCTTTCATATGCTATCCCTGCCTCAACATATAGCTTCTTAAGCTTGAGATAAGACCCAAAGTCATCTGATATTTCTTTATAAATATCTTCATGTGTCAAGAATAGTGCTAGTGCTTCTCTATATAGACTATGATATTTTACGAAAGTCTTTAATTCTCCATATCTGTCAATACCACATTTTACTAGACACTGAACTGCTTTGTCAAATCGTTTCAGATGTTTGTTAATAGTGAATTGCTTGTAATTTTCATCCATTTGGTTCAATTCATTGAGCATTGGTATATATTCCTTAGGATCCTTTTGTGATTTGTTAGCAACTAATAAAACGAGATCGAAATCATACATACCAAGAGCTACATCAAACAATTTATCTACATCAATCATATAAAGTAAATATTTCAAAGCTTCATCAGAGGTCACGGGAAGTTTGGATCCTGCAGATTCTCGAAGTTTCAATTCTTTTATAAATGACAATGCCTTTTCCAAATCAGCAATTGTCTTCTTTTTCACTAAAGTTGTCAACAATGGCAAAACTTTATTATCACTATCTTTCTTTAATTCTCTTTCAAAGGCGTCACATATGACTTCAATTTTTGTGCTAGCATTGGTGTTTTCTTCTTTCCTATCCACATAGCTGCTTGCATACATGGTTTTTGTTACGTCAATATTTTCCAATTCTGATAAAAACAAACTTAACCAGGAGTTATTTTGTATTGATGCAATGAATACACAAATATTTTTCATAAACATTTCTGGGTTATGGTCATAAATAAGATTCAAATTTATTTTTTGCTTTCTCATTAAATCAAATGCCTCATGATACTGTGAAGAATCCAGATATTTTGCTATAATTTTAAGTGACAATGGTCTAGGTTGTATTGTTTCCAAATTACCTCTTGGTAATTGAAAAATAGTCCTTGTGTCATCAGGGACTGCTATGACCAACTTAGCACCTCTTTCAATTTTCCTTTTATAAACATCCACTGATTCTGATCTGTCATATTCTGTAATTACTCTTAAACCTGTCTTAGTTAAATTAGTACACAAGAGTAAATGTTTCAGAGTTGTTATTAGTAGAAAATTGGTATGTATAAAATAGGAGCTGACATTATTCATGACCATTGTATCGTTTATGAATAGACCACCTTTGTGTGTGAGCCCAAGAAAATACAAATCTGTATCTATGGATAAAATATCAAATTTCAAACATGACACAGGAAATGTAACTACACAAGGGTTGATCACATCTTTGATAATGTATTCTATTATCTCACCAGTATGTAATTGTAAGTACAAAATAGATTCTTCTGTTGGATGTGAACAAATCCTAGTCACAGCTGATGGCAGCAATTCAGTGCAACTCTCAGTAATTTTATTGTCTGATATATTAAATATAATTAAGTTATAAAAATTACTCTTGTCTAGCATAACACAGGCAATGGTCTCAGAATTCACCCAGTGCCAGTTATGATATTGAAATGGAAATTCATATGTATCCAATGACAGGCTTTTGCATTTTTCAAACTTCAATGGTTTTTTTTTAACTTGTTTGAAGAATATTAATTCTGTAGAGGTGTAAGCAAAAAATGTGTTTGGACTGCAACTTTGTTGATATTTCAAAGAAGGTGCAAAGTGAACTGAATGAACAACATTGTTCAATTCAATTTCTGTGCCAGCCATAGGTGGTGGCACAACTGTGTGTCTAAAACTAGTTGCTAAAATTTTTTTGCCATCTATAACTGATACTACAGCATCATCATCATTTGTTTTCCCTTTGCTATGACTGATATTCCAAATCCATGTGTAGGAATACTGTTGACCATCATTTAGAATGACATGCAACTTTTTGTTATTCGCCACATCAAAAGTGTTATCCCACATTAATTTCTTTATTTTCTGACTTTCATTAAATTCTAGGACTTGCTTTAAATACCAGTGATAATTGCTCGAAGTAAATAAAAGTACAATTTGTGTGTTTTTCTCTATGTCTTTACACAGCAAACTTAAGATTTCGGAATCTAAACTCCAATTCAAATCTTGAACTATACTTGTATCATTCACAGGAATTGAAAACTCGCCATGTTTGAGACCATTTTTCTCAAAAAAGGAGACTGTATATGTATTGTTCAATTTCTGAGTTGTTGCTATCAAGTTTCCACTGGGCCTCCATGACAAGTGGTTCTCAAGACTTTGTTGTTTTTCACTTGTATATAGCAGGAGTCCTTCTTTATCAAACACTTTAAACATGCGAATGCCATCTGCGACAAAGCTAACAGCAAATAGTTGCCCATCCCCTCTCCATGTTATTGATACCAAACTACTGTTTACAATATGTGGATCTGTAAAGATTGTATTTTAGAAATGAAATCCTACAGTTTCAGGAACTACCATTTATACATATAATATATTAAAACAAGTATTAGATATGAATCAATTCATTGCTAAAGAGTATAAACTTCTGAAGCTAGAAATTTAAAGTATGGTTAATCAATTCCTTTTATGAATAAGCACTCATTTAAGGGCATTCAGTAATTTCAACCCCAAGCAGATCAAACGGAGAGAGGTAATTTGGAGACATACTAATCACATATAAACATACAATGACAAAAGTGGTCCTAGTTATTTACAAAATTAACTGCAGTCTTTTTTATGGTTTAACTTTCAGGCTTAAAAAAGTTATAAAAATCCCACAGCATTATAATTATAATATAAAATCAAGATCTTTAAGTATAATAATGAATATGTATCTATGTTTTTTTTTAAACTTGAACTGCCAGTTTTCTAACCAGAAATTAATGTCAGTTTTGAGGGTAAAATTAATTAGAATACATTTGTATTACTCTACTTGTACTTAAAATTTGCCTTCTAAGAAAAAAAAAACGTAACATCACATCTGTAATCCCCGAAGAGGTAGGCAGAGGAGTGTAATATGCCCCCATATTTCACCAGTTACGTTTAAGTCCCATGGAATAGGTGGTGAGCCTACTGCTATACACCGGGCATAAGATTCAAAGTTTCTTTATTACATTAAAAAATAATAATTTGCTACAGCAAATTATGTTACATATAAATATTGAAATATATGTTACATATAAATATGTTACATATAAATATCATGTTACAGCAAATTATGTTACATATAAATGATGGCAGGTAGGGCATGGTGTACCCTACAACATATATACCCTACCCTACAACATACATAATTTTTGTCACCACATTAGTGCCAGGTTAAACAGGGACGAAACATAAATGTTACTTTTATAACATCTATTATTTTATATATGTTGAAACATCCCTGAAAGATTAACTTACCCACATTAATTTCATTTTTCAATTTAGCTGCTTGCTTGCCTTCCGAACCATGAAATTGTGTCTCTTTTTTTCCCCAACCTATTGTTATGAACTCTTTATCTCCAAATTCTTGGCTCAACAGATTGGATTCATTGATTGAATCAAACATGGAAGACATTACAATTACTTGCATGTCTTTAGTTACCAAAACCAGCAGCTCTTGGTCTGGACTCCATTCCATGTTCTTAAAAAAGTAAAGATGTACTCAATAACAAAGCCATGTACATGGTTTAATTTTTAAATAGTTATTTTTCTGATCATATATAGACACTTCAATTTTGTATATAAATTACTAGCAGTCTTCATTTAGATTCCAACAAGCAGCATGACGAAAATAAACACCAGTGGACTTTCTTTGAGAAACTCACAATGGTACTTTCCACATTTGTATACATTCCAAAAAGTAACATTTCTCATGTAATCCCCAAAGAAGTAGGCAGACGAGTGGAGTACTCTCCCATTTTTTTATCAGTTAAACATTTAAACAAATAACATAAAGATAAACAAATAAAAGCATGTACTTACCAATAAGCCATTTTCGCATACTCCTACTAAATCGCAAGTTTTCCCCAAATAGTCGATGGTGAACAGTTCTCCATTTGTAAGCCCTATGTTTACACAGTCTGATAATGTCAGGAATGTAACACTCACTGGTGCGTTCTTAGGCGAGGCATACTTAGTGAGGTCTGTAGACCATTTGATCTGTCCAGTTTCATCGAAATTGCTTACGACTAGGTTATGTGTACATACATATAACTCGCCGGACGAAGTCTCTTGATGGTGACCATAACAAATCACAAATTCCTCAGAATTAATTTGAAACTTTTGGGCAGCAACGTGCCAAATATCTAAATTTCTCATTATTGTATCATAAAACTCTACAACATGCGTATTAGAACAAATATATTGCTTCACTTGTTGTCTTGTCAAATAGATCGATAACGTCACCTTGACAGTGACATTACAAACGTGGATTCTGCTCTTTCGGCTAAAATTATACTTCGCGTATGTTCCTATACCTAGATGTTTTACATCTACAATATACCAAGCATCGCGCAACGGTCTACTTTTTTAAAATTAGTAATAGTATATGTAGACATATATTTCTAATCATAAAAATGGAATTAGATTATTATTACATTAAATTGACTGCCTCGTTGGTCGAGTGATTGCAAGCGCGACTGCCGATCGGGAGGTCCTGAGTTCAAATCCCGAGTCGGGTACTAATGGATTGTTTTAATTTAGAATTTCTAGTAGTAACTCGGGTTCTGGATGCCCGGTGTATGGCGCTAGGATAACAACCTTTTTCATTGTGGGACTTATTGTTAAACGTAACTGATGAAACGGGGGGGTGTACTACACTTCTCTGCTTATTACTCTGCCTGAAACGGGATTACAGGCGTGATGTCACGTTTCTAAAAATGTAATTATTAATAGAGAAAGAGTACAATAAATTCACGTACATAGATATTTATCAATTAAGTGATGTACATTAATTATAATAATATATTCTTCAGTACAGTCAATTCTGTATCTATTTTCTTATAGTAAGGACTCTTCCCAAAAGAATATTATTTTGAGTTATTTTAATCCATAACCTTCTTTTATATTATCAATTTCGATAAGTTTCTTGGCATTGTTTTTTGCAAACCTAGATTGATCAAAACCATCATTTTCACGGAGCGAATTTCCTAGGCAAGCTTTATGTTACTTTAGTTTTTGGAAAACTTGTAATACAAACCAATTAGCTAAATTCATATCAGTTTTTATGAAAACGAATTTTATTTGCTATACTACAAAGTATCGATACTTTTTCTGTGTCCCTAGTGCTACAGCAACCGCTGATTTTATCACTAATAATGACGGTTTACGACTAAAGCGTTCAGTTTTAAGTCTTTACATCTTTTAATTTCCACGTGATAATTCATATTTATACCATTTTTTTCCAAATACCAAGCCTGTACCAATAATAAGCCTGTACCAATGTATCAATAATGTCAATGTTTATAAAAATACATTTTAATCTAACACACACTTTATTTATCTGTTACAGTTACTGCAACCATTTAATAACTAGACTTTTGGGTAATATATGTCTTCAAACTTCTTCCTACACTTGGGATATGGCCTTAACACTTTCGGAATATATGGCGGGAGGTGATCATCCAGCCTTCTTTCGTATGGATTTATACCAAGTTCAAATGGTCTCCTTTTAGCTTCAAAGAATCTTGTGTTATGTTCAATTTTGTATATCTTCTCCCATAAATATGTTTCAGGCATTAAGAAATGCTTGGGTCGATTTGAGACTATGTGTTTGTATGTAGCTTCTAACCAACATCTCTTTTTATCATCTTCAATGTCAGCTACAACTTGTTCATCAGTGCTAAGGAATGGTTTCATTTCATGATTGCGCTTTTGAGGTTCATTTAGATAAAGCTGAACTAGCATTTTTAAAACATCTTCATTCAGACCCTTCACTTTACCATTCTCTATTAGTTCATATAATTTAAAGGGCTTGGTACCAAAGCACACATTATGATTAGGATTCTTTTCCATCTTTTCATTATGCATAACAATTGTATTTAATTGGTATACATATAAAGATACAAGTTGACCATTGGTGATAACTGTTTGTGTCACTAACGGGTAAGTCATGTCATTGTAGGTAGTGAATCCTTGGTAGTTAGCTTGAGCCAATAACCATCCAAAACTGGATTGCATGGCTTGACAGTGCAAGGCCTCTAAATTATCCTGCTCTCCATATGCTTCGTTCCTAGTTGAAATGTGACTGCGGTCTTCATAAGATATGAGACCAAACTCATCATAATCACCTGGCCAATAACCTGAAAACCAAAACAAAAATATTAGTGCAGCAACAAACATCTAGGTATTGTTGATATTGCATACAAGCACACAATAGACATACTGGGATTTTTGCTATAGTTATAGCATACTATATAAAATATTTAAAACCTTAGTTGTCAATATTGCATAAATATTAGTATTATTATTATTTCTAAGATCTGTCGATTTTATAAATAGAATAAAGCAAATCCAGAAATCAGAATGGTCATTCTAGGTATAGTAAGTATAGGTATATAATTTTTAATATAACTCAATGCCAGGTCTCATATTTTGCTCCATAGAGACCTCATGTGCTTATTCTACATTCGTCAATATCTTTTTATTAATTGAAATACAGCTATATGTATATTACTTTATAATGATGAATAAGCCAATTTACAAAAGTTATGAAAGTGATTATAAAATAGTTTTAAAAAAATTGACTGTGCAGTAAAAAGTTTATATTTCCTCACCTGGGATATTAGTTCCATGTCTAAACTCCGCCATGTAACCAACTCTTTCCGGAGCATTAGTATATTGAGGAACTTGAAATTCTTGATTACCTGCTTGATCATATGGTATTATTGGGTTCAATGGCAAATGGCTCCTGACTGTGAGTAGTGGGTGACCTGAATAAAAAATAATTAAATTACAAGTTACTTTATATTTGTATACCTTCTCAAAGTTTATAGTGTACTAAATCAGCAAGTATAAGTAAATTTTGCTATTTAAAAAAATCTTTATAACAGTATGACATGTTTCATTTTGAAAATAATTCATTGTTAATGTATTAATTCTTTAACGGCATGTAACTATTCACCATGTATTAAAAATAAAAAAGATTTCATCATCATAACCTTGTGTGTCATGATAACATATTTATGATAGACAGAGATAAGAAGTGATTCAGTAGAAGTTCTTATGTTTCTCATTCAACACTAGGAGATTGCTGAAATGTAAAATTTTGCATTTACAAATTTTAATACTAGGTTTAAAATATGAATGTGTTTAAAATTATAATAAAATAGTACTAATTATCCCAAAATTAAGTTTCAAAAATACTGTATAATTTCCCCCCTGACCGAGTGATTAGTTTGCTACAATAATTTGTGTGAAGCCTCCAGTTAATGATCAAGCAATATATATGAAAAAAGAAAAAGTCTTATGTATTCACAATTACAAATCTCTAACCGAATATATTGTCATAAATATATTTTCCCAAAGGCATAGGCAGAGAAACATAAAGCTCCTGCCTTTCACCAGTTATATCATATGTCATAAGCAATGGGTGGTAAATTTATTTACATACTATGAAACTAAATCCAGATACTGTGCTATTATTAGGAATTTCAAGGTTAATAAACCCAATAATACTTTAAGAATGTTCTCATAATTAATGTGAAAATTACAAACATTTTGAATTTCTTACCTATGTATTGAACTGGTCTATCAATAGGTTCATATGCCCTAGCTTTTAACCAATTGTATTGTTTCCTCCATTTCGCTACTTTTGTTGGTACGTCAACACCACCAACAAACCAGAAAGCTTCATGACGAGGTTCGTAATCCACCTGTAGAGGATAATTTAAAACTTATGTTAACCAATTAGATACTTAGGTCAACTATTATAGCTTATAAATTCATATGCTTGCCAAGTATAATTACTTGTATGTATATGTATTTAATAAAAAATATAGATGTTTGTAACAAATAAAGACTATTTAAGGACTTTACTTATAATTCGTACATTAATGTACATATAGGATAGTATGTGCAATTATTCATGGGGTTAAATCCATACAAGTGTACTTGGCGTGTCATTGGAGAGGCCTATGTCCAGCAGTGGACGGAAGTAGGCTGATGATGATGATGATGATGATGATGTACTTATAGGTAAAATCATTGACTGATACCATGCTTCTATTATTTTTGTGTGTGCAAAAGTCCATAAAAATAACTTGTATCTCAGAATTTTAATATATCCTAATATCTGTAACATAAAATAAGGACATCACCCCTATAGATACAGGTCCTGTCTACCCTTATAGGAATCTTCCCTGACCATCTGTTAGCAGTTACATTTCTGTTCCACTATGTAATACAAGTTGGGTTGAACACTATGATGTATTCACCAAACATCCAGACTAAGGTAATATTAAGAATTTTATGTTAAAACAATCCAATATATCCCAATATACATATTATTAATTCCAAAAAATAATACCTGAGCAGACAATATATGTGAAACTCTATCAGTCAAATTATTCATTATAATCCTATTAATTTGCTTCACAATCCTCTTGGTCAACTCAGTTTCCTTATTTCGAATGTCACTTCTGTTTAATAATGGCATTGACTCAGATCTGAAAAAATATTAAATGTTCAATCCTTACCATGTTTTAAAACAACAGAAATTAAGTATATGTAATTAATATTCTTTGTGAAGTGCTGTTAGTGTGTCAGTAAATT
>DWFV01000441.1:0-14331 GCA_018246775.1 Parelbella machaon machaon
GTTCGTTGGACACGACCTGCGAGTGTTTATTTATATCAGCAATTGGCAACGTTTCTTTAATGACAGGATTCGGCTCAACGTTAGGATGTATTTCCATAGCGTTGGAATCTTTGAAATCTACGAAATTTGGTACACTACTCTCGTTTCTTTTCATATCATCAGCCTGCTTCTGCCCACTGTCTTATATAAGCCTCCCCTGGCGGGATTATTTATTTCTTTCTTAAAACAGCAACATCATGTACATTTAGACAAAATATTATGGAAATAATAAATATCGTCTCCAATCCATAAAACGTTTTTTCCACATTCGTTTCACATTCTTTTCTTCCGATAATCTCCCCACTTGGAATAACAGTTGGGGAACGCAGAGCCCGAACACCTTCTTTTACATTGCTTTTTGATTTCAGAATATCCTTAAATTGATCGTGTCAATAATTAAACTTACAGATATTACTGTTGACAATTTTTAAGACACTAGACTTAAAAATTGTCAACTAAGCAATGTCTGCTTATTGTATTAGAATTTGATTGATGGGGATTGCAGATATTCTAAGGAATTTCGTATCAACTTAATTCTCACACTTGGCGACGTCTGCGGTATCATACTGAAATACAGATTCTTACGCGGTATCCTTATAGATGTGCCATATCTCTTTCACATTCATAACTCTCTTCATACATAAGAAAAAACTGAAATCCACTATAAGATTATATGCAGGATACCTTAGACCCTTTTATAAAATCCATGACTTTTTATCCTCACTATAAAAATTACGTTTTTGAACATGTGCTGTTATGTTCCGATACAATTTGGCCAATTTAATTGATTGATAAATTTGGTCAGTTTAATTGATGGTATTGTGCGACGGTTCCAATAATGACTTTAATTACGACTGATGATCTGGTTAGATGATAGGCTTAGTGTACATTAAATACCGCAATTTATAATTCTTATTGAATAGTTTTTATTGAATATTGTACACCATGTCATGTTTAATATTGCGTAATTAGTAGTGATAGGCCAGTGACATAGATTTCACTCTTCAACTACAAGGAACTGGGGTTTGAATAGTCTCTAATTTCGCAGTGCAGATATGCTTTGCTTAGATTTTATGACACTGAAAATGAAAATAAAGGTGTAAAGCTATAAAGGTGAAAATTAACGGCGTGAGGAAACCTGAACCAATAACTAAACCGGAATTAAATGTAAAATCATAGGTTACATTTGATATATACGACCACACATACGAACTAAATGATTTTAACAATAATTTTTTCGCTGCAGAAAGGCAAGTAACTTACATCTGCATGTAAAGTTTTCAGGAAGTTGTTGCGATAATAATTAGTTACACTATTACTTCATAAGCAACTATAAAATTTAGCTAATCTTGTCCAGTAAGACAAATATATTATTTGTGGGTCTAATAGTAACCAAAGATACAGAGAAGCGATTAAGTGTAGATAAAATTATTCTTTTTCAGAGCTATGTAAAATAAATCTTAAATAATGTAAAGCAAAATTTAAATAAATTTAAAAAATCAGCAAAGCCAATCTGATGCGCAGTGCAATCTTTCTTTTGGTAATTAAAATAAATAAATAATCTCAGTATTTCCCAGCGCTGGTTGTTCTTGGACTTTCAGCATAATGCTGAGTAGGACTCATTTCGTAATGTATACTGCCTGCAATTGTTCTAGTTGTGTGTTTTTGTATCTAGTGCTTGTGTAACTTCTAGTTGTACATATTGCGAGTAAAAAGCTCTCTTTCTCTCTTTATTTTACATACTTACGATCTCTTTATATCTACATTCCTTATTGCTTCGAACCACTCACCCTTTTTATCACAAAGATTTTATGTGATTTTTTTCATTGGAAGCTAAAATCTGGAAGAAAAATTTTTATTGTTGGCGTTCGAATTGAATAATGCGGCGACTTTAAAATTTTCTTCGAATCGATCTGGGCTTCGGGGCGACCCGTTGTCGAGGCGACGTAAAAAGGGTAATGAATTTACCAATCCCTGTACAAAGTCGCAGCCAAAGTATTGAATCGATTTAAGCGTTGTTTATTGTTAAATTAAATTCCTACAGTATTTTTATTTACGTTAAAAGGTTTTAAAACTTAAGCCGTTCAGCCTTTTATCTGGAGTTGGCATTTTCTGTTTACAATAGAATACTATTTATTGTCGGCTCTAATATTATTACGCATTTATTTTGTGTGAAAAATGGGGCTCGGTTTCCTTTGGTAAATATAATTCCTTTAGTGATTTCAAATATGAACTCCAGAGCGCGGAGAGAATTTTACTTGATGTTTAAAGAATGTTACATACTATTACCACTTTATAAAATAGTTTTTAATATAGCCACTACAGTTGTAAAACAAACTGCTCAATTAAGTTCCAGTGTTTTACCGCACAAGAAGGAACAATGCATTTCGTAGGACTAAAGTATCAGCTGGAACTTGCAAATTCAATTAATCTGAAGTCAATAAAGCCGAAAGGGGCTTCAAACTCCGCCTATTAAATGTTCTACATCTCCGCCGCTCCTTACTGGCGTCTTGTATGACTGCGAGGATAAAGTGGAAAACGATAATGTTGGGAGGAATGACGAGGAATTGAACTTAAGGAAACAATGGAAAAGAGATGAGAAAGACGATAGAGCAGATACATTAATGATTGTCGTTTGTTTATTAACAGGGAAAATTTAATTTATAACTACTTTTTGTTTGTTCAACAGTATGTAACATTAGATGCTTCTTGTAATTTTATTATTGAAAAAATGATGATGATGATGTAAATTTTGAGATGATTTGTGTTAAATTTTAAGTTAAATCTTTGTTAAAAATATCTGACTGTTACTGTCATTCATAGGCTTAAATTACAGTAGATATGTAGGTATATGGTATTAATAATGATTATTTGATTATTATTAAATTATAGCATCACGCCTCTACTTTCCCGAAGAAGTAAGCAGAGGAATGAGGCACACACCGACGGTTCACCCGGGACGCTGGACTTCCCATCAAATAAGGGTCAGTTTATTGCCATACACTGGGCATGAAACCAGACTCCGAGCTATTATTAGGAATTTCAAGTTACGAAACCCGACACCACACGAATGAGGACATCTCGATCAGGGATCACGCTGACAACCACTCGACCAACGAGGCAGTCTGTTATTGTCCATATTAATCTATTATTTCAATATATTGGTTTTATTCCATTAATACATGGGACCTATCAATTGATTTTATCGAATATCAGAATATCTTTTCAAATACGTCACCAGTTAATATTTCTAAAAGACTATTAATTAGAGATGCCACACATCTCAGTATCTCTGCCTATGATATAGTAAGAATCGAAACAGAACAATACAAACCCTACTGCTGGTGGCAGAAATAAGAACAGCTTTGCTACTTCAACTTTTTTAACAGCTTTAACGTTAACAGCTTCAGTAGCTTTAACAAGAGGCTGTGGCAGCAACTATGCTGGTAGCAGCAGTATCAGAAGATGTTACTCGTACCCACATGCAGCTGGGTGCAGATAACTTCAACTATAGGGGGCTTAAAGCATTAAGCGTAATAGAAGGCATCCATCTTGCTTTTTAAAAATATTACATTGGTGTCCGGCACTTCTGACAAACTTAATGATTAGTGATAACAATCAGGATAATAGATAATAGAATAAAAGATTGATAATAAATGGAAATTGAGAAAAAATATCGTACTGTGTAAATGAACAACAAAGAAAATTAGACATTTATTCAAGTATGCATAGATGAAAAACTAATTTGACAGCCAATTTTGATGTAAAAACACTGAAGTAAAATGCGAAGCTTTGTAATTTTCCAACCAGCCACTTAAAAGGTGAATAGCAACTAGTGCGTTCGATTTCCACAGAAAATATTTTTTCTATGAAAAGATATTGACGAATTTTTATTCGTCCGTTTGTATGCAATGCAAACGTTGGAGGCCACAAATGTGTTTTCGTTGTTACCGACAGGTTGGATATTCCGTACACTTAGCATTCACCGGACGCCGCTATAAAACGTCCGGAGGATGCCAAGTTCGAGCTATATCGGAGCGTTGCCTCGTTTTAATGACACTTTCGATATATATTTTAGATATGATGTATATATTGATTAGCTGAAATATTTTTATTAATAGCGTAATAAAATATTTCATTATATCGTATGTAAAACTGTTAGTATTTTGTTAGTATTTTTGACAAAAAATGGATCCAAAAACAAAATTATTTGTAATCTATGCTTCATGATATTCACTATACAATGAAAAATCATAAATATTTTTTAGATATTTTTGGTTGTGAGTTCGTTTAATTGTCGGTTTAGGGGCAAAAGAATGTCGGGTCCGTAGGATATAACAGTCAAAACTTTTCGAAGACGTGATCGATTGTCAAATATTGGACGGTTGACTTGATGGCAAATCAAAACTTCCATATATATCTGTTAGAGAAGCGTGTTGCAATGCCGTACAAAGTATGAGAGAGAACCAGTTGTAGCACGAGACTCTACAGAACAAAAAAAAATATTTAAAATAAATTTCCAAAATTGAATTCACAAAGTAACATAAAATTATTTTCGTAGTAATAATATTTAGTAGATAATTAGGCTATTAACTGCAAGCAACATATTACTTCAACGTAAAATTTGACGTCCACTAGTTAAGTTCAACAAATTATTATTTATAATGTCAAGCCTAGTGTCAAATATAGAGTCGAATATATTTAGTGCATTCATTGGTATTGGATAATTACATTTATTGGATAATTACATTGATTGGATCTATAATTACATTTATTGCAAAATTAAAATGTGCAATTGAAAAATAATCAAAACCTGATTCAGTGTATGTTTAATCGACTACACATTTTGAAATACGACAATGATTAGGACGAGTTATTAATATCGATCATTCAACAATCTACCTTACGTTAATAAGATGCTTGTTAAAGCTATAAAATCTCGTTAATAAAATGAGAGCTAAAAGCGATGAAAAAGCCACTTAAATTAATATATTTTTATACGTTTTCCGCGCATTAGGAAGCGATCATTTTACAGCATATTCGATTCCAGTAGAGTGATTTATTGGAACGATCGCAGCAACCGTCTCGCTCGAGTCGTCGCGATAATCGATATTCGGTCGCCTCACTTTTATTACCTCGCCGTTGATGCGTGACGACTGCGGTTGCAACGTGGGCTACCTGTTTGGAATTATTTTATCTTGTATAAAAATAAAAAAATACAAGAGAGAGAGACCGTGATTAGTTTATTAACTAATTTATTGGTGTTCACATTATCCCTCTCTCTTATTAGAAATAGAGAGGAAACCCTACCAAGTTGTCTTTAGTGATGTATGTATATAATTACAGACGTACTGGAAGGAAAATATTTTGACAGGTAGTGCTTTTTGATGTCTAAAATCGTAAATATGTATGTAAAGACTTAAACTTATACTTAAATACCTTCAAATTTCGTTAAAAACGAAGACTTCTGCTCACTCAAATAATATACAATTTTCTTTTGTTTAAATCCATATACTCGTATATGCATGCACTACTGAAATAGGCGGTGCGAGAAGAGTGATGATTATTTAATGTCAATATTGCTTCTCAATAAGAACCGACCCATGTCTTATTGACTCTCTGCTCTTAGTTTTGTTTAAATTTTACTAACACACACCGTACTATAGTGCAATAGGGTGATCCAGTATACAAAAATCTCATCTATTATGTAATCTTTGTACGTCATCTCATAACAGAAAAAAACGAATAATTCTAAAGTGATTTTATGCGATCCATTGCAATACAATCAAACGAGTAAGTCACACATTCTGCACGGCGATTACGACCTTTTCGCGCTACTCCTGACGTGGTCTAAAATTTTCGTAACGCTTAAAACTTTTGCCCTGTCAGCAAAGAAGTTTCACATCGAAAGTTCTCCAAAAATAACTTAAGATACAAGTGAACCATTAATGTCCGTCTGTATTTCCGGCTCCAAGGACTATGGAAAAAAAACACGTTTTCGTAAATCTTTTTAATTACTTCTATCGATATCTAACGGAAATTAATTGAAACACACCTCAATTGTATTATGTATAGATACACTTGAACACGCTATTCACAGTTTTTGTTTTATTGGTTTGCGGCGAGCCACGAAAGGTGGTCTGGAAGAAAGCAATAAGTAACTCCACGTAGAGCAATTCAGTTAATCTATACCTTGATGTTCTAACGATATACGAGTAGTTGTAGCGGGTTAGTTTAAGTGAAATGGAGCCCACGGACTGAGCGCCGCAAATGGAGTTTCGCCTTCTGGGTTACACGTAAACCTTTCGGTATTTACTAGGATACAACTTTGACGTTACCGAGTTAATTCCGTAGAAATTGTGTTTGAGGCTATTAGATTATATTTATCTTTTTGGATAATCCTAGGTTCTGAGAGTGATTAAACATTTTACAGAACTTAAACAATTTTATTGTTTATTTAGAATTATCTGGTTTTTATAAGGGGATTTTTACGATATAGATTTCGTGGTTAATAATATGTGAAGTATGGGAATCATTTTCCAATCTTAATATTATATAGCGCATGAAGGCATATGAATATAGTACACTGCCTATGTATGGACCTATTGATCAGGGTCGTGCTCCTAGCTACTAGATCAACGAGGCAGTTGAGTTTAACTAAATTAGAGATGTTTATGTCTTAGTGTATTGACTGAGTGGAAAATTCCTAAACGCTAAAAAGAGACAGTGGTGATATTTCCGACGTAAACGTTACGTTCCAAATATTGCAGCGTTATTTCCGAGTAGACGTAATTTAATTCATATTTTATATATGAAACGCACTCCGATGGTCCGGCCCGCACATTTCAGTCGCGACTGAATTATTTGCACAATTCAAAACTAAAGCACATTAAATCAAATAAGCAGGCATCCCGGCTGGAGTAATTTATTTTCCACCAAAAACAGAAACGGTCGAGCTATCTAAGTAAAACCCGAGGCCACAAACATTTACGAATATTACTAATGCAAAGTGTAGGGCACTGATATGTGCAGTTAGCGAAGAAATTTACTTTTGTGTTCGGTATGGGGTTTATTTAAATTGTAAATGTATTCGGACACCACATGTAGTATCTACACTAAGATTTATCGACTTCAAGTTTTTCTGTTTTAAACAAAACTACTGAAGCATTTTCCAAATATATAAAAAATGATGAAACAACACAGAAAATACTCTGTGTTTAGTAAAAAAATTATGCGGTTGTAGAGCATACGCGCGAAATAAAGTCAACTTTTAATTTCAATTTTAAAATGCTAAGAAAAATGTAAATTTACCGACGTAATACCATGATCACATAACGTCAGGGACACAGAAGAGCAATTAGTAATGCAAATAGGACACTGATATGTGGGGTTGGCGAAGAAATTCACTTTTAAGTATATCGGTTTCATATCCTAAAATTCTGTTACGTGACCTTTATGAATAAGCTCTTTGGGTCCAAAATTAAATGAAATTTGCGACGTCGTGAGATGCAAAAACTGTAGACGATATAGCGGATTTAAATTGTAAATTGGATTTCAAAGCAGACAGCAGAGGTGCATTAGGAACGTATATCAAATGAATGCAGATTCGGACGTCAAACATAAAAACAGCTTGGCTTCCGTGACAGAAATTCCTTTATAATTACTCATTTTTGGATATATTACATTTAAATAGAAAAGTTTAATGTTTAAATCTATGTAAGTCCTACTGTAGGATACACAATGTTAAAACACAATGTTCCCCAAGGTCTATTTTAAAGTGGGTAGCTCAAATTAATTTTGACTTAACAATTCATTCCGAAGTTGCAATAACTTTATTGCCTTATAATTAGTGTGGTATGTATATAATAAGACTTGAGGCTCTAAATCTTAATTCGAATCTTTGTCTTGCTATGACAAAAGTAAGTTCAGAAAGTTAAAAACATTAATGTCTGATATGCTTCTAAGCGTTTCCGTTGATCAGTCGCTGAGGAAGTTCCGATTTATTACCGACAAAGGTTTAATCTTCAACTTTTACTTCAGTACCAATCTGCTATCGAATTCACTTTTCGATTCGTCATTGAATTCTCAGCCTTAATGCAGCAAACCAAGAATTACAATTGTTTGTTCAAACGTATTTTTGTGAACAACCGTTTGTCAGAAAGGAAGGTAATCCGTCTGTCTGTAAATGCGTCGAACGCCCGTGAAGTCGGCAATTCTTCTACAGCTGATTGACAGTGGCTGATAAGCGAAAATCTCCTCTGATCTAAATGGTTTACGTTAGAAAATCGCGTGATTGATGCTCGCGATAATGGAAGGGTGAGGTTTGATACACTTTTGATCATGTTTTGAATGGTAAAGAAAATAGGCAAGTTATTTGAACAATATTGAATAACTAATAGGAGATAATAATAAGAAGATAATAAGAGGATTACGTATAAGTTTACAGAATTTGTATTTAAACATGCCAAAGTGTTACAGGGTCTGTTACATGATTTTATTAAAAAATCGATTCGGTATAAAACATTGTTTTAATGGAACAATAAAAGCCAGCCTTTATATGCCTAGTAAATGTACAATACAGCTGACTGCACTTAGCGGGAACATCAAAATAACCATAAACAAAGATAACAACAACGAGACTTAATGATGAAAAAGGGCAATAAATCAGAAAATTCCGTAAGAAAATACTTATTCCCCACGCATTAGCCGACAAAATTGTTGGCTCCATAAAAAATCGACCGTCATAACGTAAGGGGACGAAATTATTATAAATCTTCATGACATTACCATAGAGTAACTTAGGGAACTTTGCTCTTTCGAGAATTCACTCGGTAAGTGGGCTGTAACTCATCGGGGCATACAGAGCCTACCACACAACAAGTACTATCTGTTTTCGAACGCGATTCGCTGAACTTTGTGGGACGTGGAAAAGATAATTGGAAAATATTTATGTCAGTTCAACATATATTTTCAAAACTAAATAAGAGCCTTTAGCCACAATAGTGATGAGATTATCAAATACTGAGATTTTTAAACGAGTAAATATTGCAATCGAAGTGCGAATTGAATCGAACCACATATATTCAGATTATGGCTTTATTGCGAGAATTGAGTTTGATTTTAGAAGAGAGAAAATAACAATCTGTATTCAAAGAAGAATAGAAAAGACGATAAAGAATACTTCTAAGCGATGTCTCTCGAAACACTTTCAGTCAATGAACCGAATGAAAGTAGAGAGTAAGAAACTTTATAGAACTAACATTCTCTAAAAGAACATTTAGTTTTACGAAGATACTTTTATATGAGCGTTGTATAAGTTAAATTTTATTTCAGCATTCATGAATCACTACTCTTTGATTTTGCTATATTTACACAGGTTTTCAGAATATAAGATAATACATTTCTCGAGTTTTTCAAAACCAGTAAGAAGGCAAGAGCCGGTAACAATTTTGTTGACCATAATAAATAACTCATAAACATCTTTTAATTTCAAGTGGGCATTTTTCTTTAACTTTGTTTTAGTTTATAGCGAAATCCCCAATGTTATTGAGTTCCTGACTACCGTTATTTATTAATTCACCCTTTAAAACAAGTATACTGTGATACAATATTGCAAGTTAGCGGTAGAAACGATCCGAGTGATGTTACAGATATAAGTTTAAAGAGTCTTCCAAACAATGCACACTCTTATTTTGATAGAACTGGCTAACAACACTTACGAAAAAAAAGTAAGTTTCAAATAGTAGGGGACATGATGAATGCATGTCACTAACTATTTCTGTAGGGTTACAAGTGAGAAATAACGCCAATGACTCCTGCTGAGGTAATGGTGAAGAATTGGAAGGTTGGCAAGTTCAGCGGATTTTTTGAAGCAATGTTGACGGTTGTGTGATTCTTGTATCATAAAAATGAGAAACATTTTGTTGTTAACGTTTTGGAGGATGTCAAGTCAGATTTCATATTAATTGCAGCTGAAGCTCATTTAACTATGGCACATTGGCAGCTAATATACAAATGATTATACATATGTATACCTACCGGTTTAACTCATGTCTGTTTTTCGGATTAGCCAGACTAGTTTCGGATCTATACAACACCCTTTCTTATGAGCAACGCCGATTGTAGCGAAGTCACGGCCGTTGTAGAGTTACAGAAAAACAGTTAGCTATGTTATATAAAATCATATAATCACATATATAAACATTCACGAGATATGTAATAGTGTGTTTGTATATCAATACAAAATTTTAGAAATCGCTACCTACTCGTACGTCAGTTGATAATTCCTGTTAGAAAACTTGTAACGATACACATTGAAATAAAGGAAATCCTTTTTGCAAGCGTCATGTTTGCATACATTGCAAATGGCGTAGGTTCATCAGATATGCGACAATATCTATGACGAATGTCATACTAAAAGTGAATGTTTTCGCTCCATCGATCGCGATAACCATTTGAACCTGCACTCGAATTGCGAAAACGAACGCAATTCAACGGAAATCGACAAATAAAATGGAAAAGAATCCATAAAAAGGGTAGTATCCATCTCTGCGCGTGTTCCCCTTGCCGGCCGTTGAATATGGCAACATTGGCAACTAATAAAATAACGCTCCGCGCTGGCCAGCGGGTACACAGAAATATTTCATATTCCAACAATATTTTCACACGCGGCTGAGATCAAAAGCATAGATTTGCACAATATTTTTCCCGTTTTGTCGCCACTCGATGTTTGAGTTTTTTTTCTGTTTTAGCCAAACCGTACATTCGGTGCTCCAAACGATGTGACTTAACGACTGTTTTCAAATAACATCGAAATTTCATTCGAATGTTTTAAAACAGTTTACTTGCTACGTTAAAATAAAAAACTGTCCTGTGCAGATTTAATTTTCTCTCGAACATTCCATTACATAGAATAGGAATAAAACTGAAAATATATATTTTTGGGTAAATTTTCCTCTCTTTGAACATACCTACTGTTAAAAAAAACTAAATTTTGAAAGTACATTTGTTTTAACTACAATGTAATAAGAAAAAATCGAAATCATCAGACACTACAGAGTTAATTAAACCCAGAGGGATATTGATGCTCTTAGAAGAAACAAACAAATCCTCTTAGCATTGTAATTTAATTAGAGAAAATTTCAACATTTATTTGCCTTTTGTAAAAGTGCCAGTTCAGGGTTCCGTAGTACAATAGAACAATGCTGGAAGTTTTTTGTTTGGTTCTATATATTTATCCGTATAATGGATAAGTTAATCAATACACTGAGCGAATGAACTTTTACCGTTCGCTCTTCGTGTGAACCTTTTTTAGATCTAATTATCTGAATCTAAGAACGCAGCTAGATTGAGATGTAGTACTGAAAATCAACACAAGACGACAGCAATATTCTAATTAAAATATCATATCAAATTAACAGCCTATTTTTTTTCGAACACGAAAACTATGTAGGCGTTTTTAACAATTTATTATGGCTGTTACGAACAAAAGGTACCACCGCCCATATTTATGGCTGTAAGTAAATATTTCCTGGCTGTTAGCTCGATGACTCAGAATGTGCCTTCCATCACGGGGGTCCGAGGTTCAAATCCCTGGCAGACATATCTAACTTTTTTTTTAGTTAACTTCTATGGATCGAAAGAAATAACGTGAAAAATCAATGTTCCTGAAAGTGTTTATAATGTCCTCTAAGTCGTTTAAGCCTTATGTGACTGGTTGAACACGCGTATGATCTTAAACCATCTCAATATAAGAAGAGAGTAGTATCAAACAGTGGAATAATAAAGAACTTCGTGAACTATATTCCTTAATCTTATTAAGTACTTTATATCCATTAATACTGCCACGTTGGTCGATTGCTTGCTTGCGGGACTGCCAAACGGGACGACCTGGGTTCAAATTCCGGATCGGGTACTGTTGGTTTTTTTTTACTTACATTTTCTAGCAGTGGCTCACAGTCAGGATCTGAGTCCGGTGTATGGCAATACGCTCACCACCTATTACATAGTGGGACGTAAACGTAACTGGTGACACGTGGGTGTAGATCCATCAATACAATTAGTCAGACTAGACTGCAGCAAATAAATAAGAAACTTCAACCTGTCCTTAGATGAACCGAATAATATGTAAATGATATATGACATATTGTGTATAAACAACAAAATTCAATACATGTAATCATAATACGAGTTCGAAAGTTCCCACGTACCTTTTACACAGATTCATCATAACATCCAATGGGAATGTCCACACCACAGTTGGGCGCATTCACGGTAACCCCAAGAAGTATCCGTCCCTTCGGTTCCCAACTCGCATTTGAATTTCCAATGTCGCTAACTTCTTTAAATAATCGCAGATTTCGAGTCCCCTTGACGCGTTTGAAGGAAATTTGATACAAAGATTCTATTACGCGTTTTGGTATGCTAAACGATTTGATTCTAAAAATGTAGTTGTCGCCGAACAGTGTTCGTATATCTTCACAATGTAGATTTATTTATATGAAGAACGGTTTGGTTTCGTGTTTAGTGAAATATAAAATTTTCACATGTTCTACTTATTGCCTGTCTTTATGCGAGCAAGAATCCAAATGATTCCCGTGCAACCCTCATAAGTCACGCTCCATTACTTTCTTTTAAGGTTTTAATATATGATAGATTCTAAGTAGCCCACACGCCCGCTCATACTCTTTTGACAAAGTTGACTTTATTAAAGTTCAGCTATCTGTATATAAGTATTAATGTCCAGATCGATTAACATTTTTACATACTCTAATTTTTTACGCTTATTACATATCATTATTAATTTAATATGCTGTATGGCAGGAAAATATGATTGAATGGAAGTAAGTATTATACCAGAATAAACTATATCCCGCATTTTAAAAAGGGTTAAGTAAGCCTAGACTGGACGGAAAAGAAGGCTGAGGATGATGGTAATGATAGATATCAAGGTATTATAAAACATAAGGAGAATCTGAACATTCCCCATCATTCCTCATTTATCATTAGTTAAGTATCTACTGCTAGAGATAACCATTCGACAATAGATTATCAATGTTTTTACATGCTCTTTCAGATTTTTCAATTTATCGTATCCAAGAAATACATACCTGTTTTGACCAGAGATGATCTTCCTTAAAAATAGTACTTGTCTTGTTAGCATCATTACTAGATACAGCAAAAATTATATTTGACCTGAGCTAAAAACGCAGCAGCGCCCACAAGTGCTCGCAGAGTGTACATTCATCGACTTTGCCACTAATGGCCACTCGCTGCAATAGATTTCACTTTGCCACTCACCGCGCAGTAATGGCCCATTATGCAGACCACTCGTAAGACGCTAGGTTGCAATATTGATTGTATTGTACAGGAAATACAAACAATGCGTATTGTAGAAAAATGTTTAACTGCCCCATATAGTGTAACTCCATTTTCAAATCGTTACAATCGGTATGAATGTATTTTAATATGATAAGGAGCTTAGACATGAGCAACAATAAATCTTGCAATTACAAAGATATTTATGAAGTATGAATTTAGATTCTATGTTCAAGAATACTTATGGATATTTAAGCCACTAATGATCATTATGCGAAGGCTGAACAACTCAAAGCATCTAAAATATCAGTGCGTACACAAAACTATGTGTCTTTTAGTAACAAAAAGTATGATGAATTACCTACTGTAAGTGCTATTTCATTAATATTGTTTTCACTTACTAAATATCGATGTACGCTTTGTGAGAACAAATACTCTAATAATTAAATCTTGATGGTAGTGGTTTCATTTCCTTTACGATCTCCGCACATGTTTCAGTATGATAGAAAAATTATTGTTAATTACGGGAAAAATTCTAGTACATTACAAATGCTGATAAATAATATTAATCGTTATATATAAATAATAATAAATGCAATAACAAACGAGATGTATTGTCAAATTATTAGTATTCAAAGAAAATACTCTGTTATCAATATGGCTGATGTAATCATGCGGATGTCGAATTGATTAATTGCTTTATTCAGGATTTGTTTACCCCGAAATATGTGTAATTCGTATTTAATTATCTGATGAAGAAACGAAAAATACCTTTGCCTAAAGTCGAAGCAATATCACACTAAATATCCTTAATATCTTTTCAGCGGTTGAACTGTAATAATGTAATAGACAGACAGAGTCACTTTTGGATTTAATATACCAAAATAATAAATAAAATAAATAATAATCGACTCATTTGTCATTCCACTGTTGGAATATGGGTCTCCTCTCATATTGAGAGGGTTAAGGCCATAG
>DWFV01000442.1:0-14329 GCA_018246775.1 Parelbella machaon machaon
GATTTTATGTAAAATTTTTTAAATATTCAGAAGTTTACGTGTATGTTTTCTATGCATATCAAACATGAAATCCAATTTTTATTCAACGGAAAAAATTAATCATGTTGTAGTTTAATAAGTAAGATTGATTTTACACTGCGAATTAAAATTATACAAATGATACATTATTAAACAAACTTAACGAACATTAAAATCACAAATGATGTAATATTTTACTTTTTGCCTAAATCGGAATGTACTTCAATGGAATCCATTTTCTGCGTTGTTGTGACATTTTGATTTTTGCTGTACTGTTGTGAAAAGGAATGAATATTGCGCTCAAATGCAGTGCAACCTTGAATTATTTCAAATAATATGTGATGATTGACTATGGTACGTTACTGAAATGTTACAAAGAATATTTCGCCTCCGTAAGAGTTGTGAAGTAATGCACAATGGGTTGAAATAGTGAATGTCAGCGGCATAAATCTTCGTTTTATAAACTCTTTATTTTAGAATTGAGCGTGAAGACGAAAACATTCGACCGTAGCAATGGAATTAGACGTATCACCTCTTAATACGCATGCAATGAATAACGACATGGAATATTCGGACAATTCGTCTGACAGCAAGTACCTATCTTGTACCAACGATCAGTACACGGTTATCCGTATCCCCCAGGATGGTGATAAATCTAGTAAGCATTCTTCTCGTAAACAATCAAAACGGAGGAAAAAAAGTTCTAATCATTCAAGGACTCTCCCCAGAATCATAGTAAAACCTTTGCCACCTCCACCATCAACCGAGACGCGCGAATGGACAGCAGCATCTTCGTACACGGAAACGAGCTCAAGTACATCTAACAAATTATCCACAATGAGGGAAGTTCTAGCCAGTATACCAGGGTTTTGCATTAAGCCTAGAAAACGAAGTGGTAAAAAGTTGTCAACGGCTGCACAACTACAGCAAACAAGAGAGGGTTGTATTGATTTAGAAACTCCAGACTCCATCCTAGTTAATACAAATATTAGAGCACTGTTAAATAAACACACTTTCTCCCTTCTTCCTCCTTTGTATCAATATAAACTTGGTCAGTTATTACCTAGTGTAGATCGACCAAGTACCTCAGGACGACTTAGCTCATCTAGTCTCAATAATGAATTTTTTGCCCGTGCTTGTATTGAATGGCAAGAGAGTCTCTCGGGTGGTGAGTTTACACCAGAGAATCAGCAAAAAATGAAGACTGAAGCAGAGAGAGAAAAAAGCAAAATAGATCCTTGGAAACTTAAACATTTTGAACCATTTTGGGGTGAAAAGTTCAGAAGAGAAAAATCCTCTATGAATTTGAACACAGAAAGGCCATCTCTTAAAACAACAATAAAATTAAGACCAACAGCATCAATAACTAGTAGCAGCACTGTTCCAAAGATTAAGAAGAGTAAGTCTTCTAGCAGTAGTAAAAGAATGAGAAATGTTGGTGCTGTTACTCGATCATCTGCAAAAGTGGAAGAGGGTGGAGATGAATCTCTTCCTGCAAGCAGCAAATCTTCAGCTCCAGTACCAGATTTACTCCCTCTAAAGCATGTTAAAAACCACAATCAGGGCTATGTTGAATGCCCATTAGATTTTAGCTTTTCAGACTCAACATCTAACCATAGAGTTGATGATGCTGTTGCCACTACACCAATTGATCCCCTCTTACTGCATGATGGGGAAATAGATCGCAATGAACTCAAACAAGAATTAGATATAAGTGTTGTTACAATTGAAGAGTCTAGTGTTTCTAAAGATTGTGAAGATGATAAGGCTACAGATTCTGATAGTAACCTCCATGAACCAACTAAAAGATTGAGCAATGACAATGATGATTACAGATATTCAAAAAGAATAAGGTTTGAAGATGAGTATGCACTAGATGAATCAAATTTCTATGCACACACCGCTCAAGTATCTGTTAGTAACAACTGCTCTGATACTGAAACAATTTGCAACAATGAGCAGTTAAGTCAAGGTGAAGAGCTTCATATGTACACAACTCAGGACCAAGTTGATACAAACAGTGAAGACAGTAAAGCAACTGCTTCACTATATGAATATGATGAAAGAAGTGTGTCCTCTATGTCCAGTTTAAAAATTGAAACTCACTTAAACAATGTTTCTTTAGTAAATGACTGCAATGAAGAAGTAGTAAATGAGTATGAGGTTCCTGTATCTGAAACAGACCAGAGTCCTGCAGATATAAAAGAAGATATGAAAGCATCACCAATCAATGATAACAATGATGACACTGTAGCAGATTCATTTCAAGATGACATCACCATAGTATTTGATTCAAATGTAGAATCACCTCATAATCAGCCAACAGTTACTAAAGAAGTATATGAAAGAATGGACATAACAGAAGAAACTGATTGTTCTGTTGAGCAAAATGCAGAACAGAATGTTATCAAAAGCAATGATATGGATATGGTCCCAAAGGCAGACGAAAAACACAAACCAGAGAGTGTTGTTACCAACTACTTTGATGAACATTTTAAAGATGCAGAATCATTTATATTAGAAACAGATGCTCTTTCAATACTCACATCACGTAAGTTTATTACTGTAACATAAAGCAGTTTGTGAAATGGAACGCATTACATGTTTTCTGATTATCTTCGGCAATATGGCACAGAGTCCAACCATAGGATACAATTATTTTTTGAAACTCAATTGAAAAAAGAGAAAGAATTCAGTTTTCAGGATGCATATTTTGTTGCATTTTAGTGACTAATTATTGAGAAAATTTTTAAAATATCTGTGATCTTAAATATATTTCACTACTATCACTTTAAAAGTTCTGCCATGAAGCTCAAGTATTTTATGCAAGAAACTGTTAGTCAGTCACAATTTCCAGAATGTATTTGCTCAGTATTGCTTGGACTGCCTTTTTATCTCCACATATTGTGGAATAATTTACATGTTACATAGTGAACATAATTTGTATTGTAGTATATTTATTTTTATTTATTTATTACAGAAAATGAAGATGTCAAATACACACCTCATCCTAATTTAATGGAATTGACATCTTACATGAGTGAATCAAGTAAGTATTTATTGACATAATACTTTGCATATGGTTTAATATTCTGTAACCCCACTTTACTCCCATCTTTAGTCCCAATCTACCCACTTTCATACTAAATTTTTTAAGTGTCATATTAATATTGACTAAATATTGGGGTATTCAAATATTTAATGACAGTGATACTGGTTTAACACAGTGCCTTTAATGTTGATGAGATTTTTGTTATTGTTTTACTTGAATATTACAGATGTTACAGCGGTAGTTACCATGCCAATCACACAAAATTCTTCCATACCAATGATGGAGGTCACTAACACACAAGTAAGTGCTCAAGAAGATAGTATTGTACTTTTGAATTATACAACATGAATTGAATTTTTTTTTGACTGCTTTGTTGGTCGAGCAGTTGCAAGCGCGACTGCCGATTGAGAGATCCTGAGTACAAATCCCGGGTTGGGTGCTATTGGATTTTTCTAATTTAAACTTTCTGTTAGTGACTTGGAGTCTGGATCTGTGCCCGGTGTATGGCAATAGGCTCACCACCTATTCCATGGGACATACACGTAACTGGTGAAACATGGGTTTACCTATTACACTCCTCTGCCTACCCCTTCGGGGATTACAGGCGTGATGTTTTATTTTAAGTCAAATTTTTTATTATCACTTGTAATCATTACAGTTGGTGTCTTATCCAGATGACACTATGCAGGATCCAGCAAAGCCTAAAAACTCTGCAGTGTCATGGAAAACTGAAAATGAATGGACAAATAATGAGAACATGATAACTTTGCACCATTTCTCACCACTAAATGTTGAAAGTGGAAAATATATGAGTGAAGACTCCAAAACTAGTATGGAGGATGTGAACATTAATGATGAAAATTGCATGTACAAAGAGGACAGAGATGCAAATTTTAACATGGAATCATCAAATTCATCGGAAAGCTGCCAATCAATGAAAGACTTGACAGCAAAGCAAGAGTGTGACCCAGCAACTGGTTTAGTATCTAGTACCACAGCAACTAATCTTCCAGTTAATTCTGCAACTGTATCACAAAGTGTCAGAATCACTGGCAAAAAATCTAAATGTGGAAAAGATTCGAGCAGGTATTAGTTGATTTGTTTTTGTTTAAATTTCTTTACATTTGCAATCAAGATTTATTGTCAAACTACAGCAGTCTATAATATTTTCTTCAGATATGTTATAGGCTTTTATTACTTTATATCTGGTATTATTTTCCGGCTTGATTTTGATTAGCTAAATTGTCATGATTTTCAACAAAACATATCCATCATCATCACAATACATATCATACTTTTTATAGTATCATCCTCACAAATTTTATTACTATTTGAATATACTAAATGTGAGATATTTTGATAATAATAATAATAATAATATTGATAAAAAATCAAAATTTATAAAAAAAGACTTCATCTAAAAAGGCCTTGAGAGACATAGTTTCCAAAACTCTGGCAGTATTACCTCACTGAATTATAAGGCTAAGCCTGTGTGTGAAGTAACTGCCAGCCTTTGGTCCTCCGAGACAAGAACAGCTTTCATACTCTACATATTCCTAATTTTTAACCATACCAAGTAATATTGTAATTTTTTTTGTATGTTGTTATAGTTGCGGAAATAAAAATATAAACAACCCTAGTTTATTATACATTCTCCCTCTGTTCAAACATAATACACCTTTTTTTTTTTAATATTACCTAAAGTAATTGGAAAGACACCTCATTTGTCTCTACAATGAAATTTTCAGAAACCGCAGCTTAAACAAGGTGCCACCGGGCGCAGTGAACTTGGAACGCAGCTACCAGATTTGTCAGGCGGTGATACAGAACAGTCCCAACAGGGATGCGCTGCGCGGGCAGTTGCGACCGCCTCCCGCGCTGCTCGCCCGAGCCCCGCGCGCCCCGCGCCCACCGCCACCTGTACTAGTGCGCCAATTGCCTGCCGCCGTCATACCACACAATGAGGTATAAAAAATGATATCAGACCATTGATCTCTCTCTAAGCAGTGCCATTTGGGCTCGCCACTAAAACCTGGTGAAGCTGTAGAGGCCATAAGGGGCAACAAAATACTGACAATAGCAAAAAAAAAACTGATTCCTCATTTCATAAATAGCAGAAAACCCGTTTATATCCCATATTTAGGCTCTAGAGAAGACCTAGGGAGTACCCTTTTGTGCAGTATTATGCCTTGTAAGGCTTGCTAATGCTTTGTGAGGTATTAAAATAACAAGTTATTAGATATTTCAACCTTAAGACCTTTATAAATGCGAATGTTATATTACAAAATGGATAAAGTAGAGGCAATATTACAGTTAATATTACACAGGTATCTGAAGGGTTTATTAAAAATCCTCAATGAACCTGTGATGAGGGAAAAATTTACATAGGTGTTATTGTTGAATAAATAAAAATGTCATACTATGCAATAAAACATTTCAGATAAACGAAAATAGATCTAACAACATGGGACAATATATACTTGTTCAACGCACTCCTAATGTTGCTCCTAGAGCGTCTAGTGCGCCACCCGCTAATCAAAACTCTAATGTTGTGAGTATCTCACCACTTCTAAGTATTGAAACCTATACATACATTACCTGTCAGCACTTTGCAGATAATTAAAAAATGTATAGTTAAATTAAGTGTTAATAATACAATAAAAGGATCTATTTGATTATTTAGTTCCTGACTAGTTCTAGTTCTTGTTATATTGCAATATCCGATTATATACATATGTACCAGTTTAACTCACGTATATTTTTCGGAGTAGCCTGACTAGTTCCGATCTATAGGAAGTCTTTTTTTATGACCTCCCGCCGATTGCAGCAATCATGTGTATGAACACTCACGAGACGTTTAATAGTAAAATTGCAATCTTTGCACCAAATGGGGAAAAGTAATATACATCATTAAAATATAAGCCAAAAAAATACAGCTTTGACCACAAATAGGGGTCTAACAAAAACTTAGTCTTCTTAGCTTCAGAAATTACTTTCGTGTACTATAAGTATTACTTTAATATTCTCATAACTTACTGACAATTTCATCCTTTTATCTTTGGCTAACCAAAACACACAGCATGTTTTGTGATATCACAAAAAAGAGCAGTAAGCATATTCATTTTATTCTTTGTAAACAGTAGCTGGGCAATTTAACTTAAAAATAAATTATATTCTTAAAAGGAATATTAAAATCTTAGCTGAAGGCTCACAGAATTATAGCTACTTATAAGCTGAAACATGCAGCAGAATCTGCTAATTATAATACTCATGGCTGCAGCCTAATGTCACAAAATTTAATTGAGTCCAGCAGTGATAATAGCTTAAATCTGCAAGTGTTTTGAGTCAAACTTTTAATACAGAGGTCTACTGATTCACATTGTTACATCTCCAAGTATCATAGTATTTATTCAAGCATTATCTATTAATCTCCTAATTAATATTGTTTTCTTACATACTGGGAAAACTCTTTGTACCTGTAAAGGAGTTATTATGATTTTTATAACAACTAAATAGGGAACATAATACCATACAAAATGATGACAAACACATTATGTACGTTATACAGTCATATCCAAAGTCATATCTCATATATATGTGTCTTATATAGCATGTGTCGAACATAGTATTTGTATTTTACAGAATGTAACGAGATGTCGGAGTGTAGGAGCCGACGACGCTTGCGTTTGCAACCTGCGCGCTATGATATTGTGCAAGAAGTGCGGTGCCTTCTGCCACGACGACTGCATCGGCTCGTCTGAGCTGTGCTTGACGTGTCTGATCCGCTGACCCGACCTCTCCACCGCCACCTCTTATATTTCCGCCGCCGCGGCGTCTATAACTGTATTCCAAACGTGACAAATACAACAAGTGTATGTTTTACCTAAGTAAAAGTGTTTGATGGTTATTTTGCAGCTGAATACAGTGTGAGGACTGAAAGTATGTGCACATAGACTCTGATGAACAAGGAAGTGATCATAGTAAAAGGTGCTAACATATTGTACTTGCAGTGAATATATTCATACATTTATATTATTACACATGATTCGTTGTACAGCATCCTCTGTGTACCTACAACATATTCCAAGTATTGTTGCAAGTAATATAATTTAGTTCTTTATATGTCAGTATCTGCAATTAACAATGTAATGTAAATAACTAATACTTTGTGGTGTTGTGTGCGTATGATATTCTGATTGCTTCGTGCTATGCTCGTGTTCTTAAAATATATGTTTTCTGAGCAGCTGATTTTAAGCATTTGTTATGTTAATTTATTCTCAGTACAAATGATGATAATACAACAATGATACAGCAATAATAGATCATCTGATCTGAAATATTACCGACTGAAACATGCCCGAACATTGATAATATTTTCATAATGTTTAATGTATGTAATTTACATATAGCTATCCTATTGTGTAAATCATTATACATTTGACATTTGATTTTATAGCAGTTTTACACGTAAATTATTACAGTCATTATCAAATCAACAATATAAAGGGACAATTGCCTAGATGTAACAATAGAAGATGTATTTATACAGGTGAATATATTATGAATAGTTTTAGGAATAACATGTACCTTCGAACTGTAAGTTGTTAATGACATAGAATACAATGAAAAAAAAAAATGTAATTTAGTTACATTGCACAAGATTTGTCTATATTTTTCTATATGATTTGTAGGAGTCAATGCCCATTAGTCGTATTATTTTAAGTGTGTAACATTTTTTTCATAGAATATCAAATTAGAGACCTACATGTAACTCTTGGTAATATTTTATTTACATACTGTATAATTTGATTTCCTCAAGTTGATAGAAGTCCCAAACCGAGATCTGATTTCTAATCATTAAACACATATTTTCACTAATTTATACATTACACATATTATTTTATATGTGTATTATATTGATGATCATTTCTCAAGTGTAATTCTCTATCATAGTTTTGTTAAAGTTAGTTTAAGTTATTGATTTCATTTTGCCATTATATTTTTAATGCTAGTATAAACATCACAATATTATTTTAATTCCCTTGTTATTATTATTTTATATATTAAGAGTTACAATGCTTCATTTACTTTTTAAAATACCCCTAAACATGATTCGGTGAGGGTAATGTAATCATTCACGTTATTTTGAATAGAAGTTGTGCACTGATTTCCCATCTAATCATTTTATTGTAGTTAAGGGTATGTACAGATATTTATTGAATTGAGAAGGCTGATGGGGTAAACATCTGGATGAATATTGTAATGACAAATCTAATAAGAAGTTTTATAATAGAAATTGTTACTTTAAGTTTTTTTCTCTGTCAATGGCATGTACACAAATGTGACACTAAGTTATGCAATATATTTATACCTATCTATAATATTTTTATAAGGACATTTTACAAGCAGAACAGCTTTTTGCAATTTAATACATTCTGATGACACAATCGTTCGATAACATCTCTTTGATCTCTCGGTTATCAAAACCTTTAATCGCCTACAATCCTTTTAGCTCATATTGTAAGGTATGTTAAACTATAACTGAATATGTGTAAGAAAAACTAATTATCAAAAAATAACACATTTTCACAATTTTTATGTGAAATAACTTGTGATATTTAAAAGGTACGAGTTATGCAACATATATTTAGTAATATTTATTCCAGTTGTCATTAATCACTGACATTCAATCTCAAGTATTTGTTTCAAAATTGTAAAAATAAAGTGCCTATGTTGCGAATGCTCAAAATGGTTTTAGCCTTGACGCAGTTGCAGGTTATAAGTGACTTGTACAGCGCCAGAAACGATTGAAACCTATGTGACAGCCTTTGGCAGTTTCACAAGTGTGTGCGTCCGTGGAAAAGTACGCTAAGGCATCACACCCTATTATAATTAGATAACGATTAGTATAGCTTTCCTAAAGCCTTTGTGTCCATTAAGAACAGACAGATGTGTTAGACATTGACCTGTATCCCTCCCATTCTCTATTACGTTGGAATATATTTGTGCCTACCAGTGGGACAATTTTTTTTATAGCTAGCGCAAAGAGAGTTTTAATATAAGAGCCATTGTAAGTTTTGTGTTCTGTATTAAAAATGATTATCAAATGTTAAGATGATGAATCAATGTTACTGGAGACTGAACTTAAAAATCATTTAATTTTATATATTAATTCAATCATCTTCAGGACTTCGTCATTTATGTTTATACACAATAAAATTATTTAAAAATATTTAGGGTAGGCCTTAGCCACAGCTATCATTGTTCCATAATTATAATTTTGTTACATTTATTCAGAATCCAGTGGTGAATAAGTTAATACAATTATTAAAGTATGGTAATATTAATGGTATCTGCTATTTGCGATTAGATTGAATGGTTATAGTTCGTTGATCAAAACCATATGAAATATTCTGGAAATAAATGATAACACCAAAAGTATTGTTTGAAATGATAGATTTATTTTTCGGATTTTCGTGATGACAGTTCATCTTTGACAGTTATTATATGTCAGAAATATGTTGCGTTTAGATTTTTAATATGTTTGTAAAATTTAAATTATGAAGTGTGAAGTGGTAACGGCTACCGGCTGTTTCTTTTTCTTGATGCGTTATTACGAAATTATTATTAATTGTATAAATGATTGAGAATCAGACTGACAAGTATTCGAAGAATGCAAAATATAAATAGCATTACAAAATTGATACTTTGTGCATTTCCACATCAATTAATCACAATATTGTTATTTATTGATAATTAGTTATTCTAGACACTAAATCTTTCGCTAATAAAATTATGTTCTTAATTTGTTTTTTAATTTTTTAATCTACACCATTGCTGCTAAAATAATTGATGGTATCGCAGCCACAACTTTTTTATTCTTCTTAGGAACTTTGAAACTTAACTTGTATCGAGTGAAATAATGTAATAATTTCAAAAAGCAATTCGTTGAGAGAATTTGGTAGCTTAATTAAATCATTACATAATGCTGAAAACAGGCAAGCTGGAGTCATTAAAACAAAGCGTTTTGTAATACAGTACCGACCTACTGCTAACCTGTAGTGCATGTCAATATCATTAATTTGGACCATAATAATTGCTACCCTAAAAGTTAATCCCATATATTGTTACAATGTGATACTCCTCAAGGGCTCGAGTAAGCGGCCAATCATGGCATAACAGAGTAGACAAATATTGTACGTTTATTATTGTCTAGACTAGACTATTTACATTTAGTTAACGAGTACAATAGCGATGGTACCCAATTGGATCCGACGCACTGTTACAAATGTGGAGTCATCTTAACGTATGTCACACATTTACCAATAGAACATTCAATACTATACTAGCTTTATGTTACAATTTAATACTACAAAAAAACATTATTACAGGCAAATTAAGGTAATGAATTAGATCGTTGCTATAAAATAATAAAAAATTGTAACAAATCCATTAGTTAACTGTTAAAAGCTGCGGAAAAGACAATAATTGTTTAATACGGTTCGAAAATCTATTATCCTAATGCTACGTTCACACAACGACTAATCAATTAGATTTTTTTCACATAATATCCTGTTTTGTCATATACGAGACAGTGGTTTACACTATTGTTCCAATATACGGTAAGACCGTGTACGAAAAAATCTCAAATAGCTACTTTGTCAGTTCGCACTAGCATGGATCCCCGAATTACATTTCTTTTGTGAATTTTCTTCTTGTGTTGTGTTTATCATTTACTAAATACCGGTCTACATCGAAAAAAATATTTAGACATTTTTTCGAAAAATTTTAAAAACCGGACACATCTATCACACAATCAGAGCTAAATGGGGTGTTTCTAATATGAGACAAGTTTGTTCGTATGAACAATCCAATGTGAGCACAAGCTTCACTACGTATAGTATTCCATGAAAAACGCGGCGCATGGGATTTGTAGTGACAAGTTCGTTTGGTATACGGAAATAATAATTTTCGAATACGGATTTTCGATCATAGACTCATTATGAACAATTTTTAAAGAATGTGCCAAAAATCGAATTAAAAGGGAGTCCCTGTCGAGACAACAGAAAATTTAATCTATACGTTGTTGGTACCGCGCAAACTATTTTATCAAAACGAAAATCGGAAGCGGCTAGATTATTTTGCAGATTGGCGTCTTGTCGCCGCAGTGATTGTTAAATAGTTTAAGGTTTGTACATGTATGAGGGAGGTTGGGGGAGGGAGGTTGGGAGGTTGCACAATGGGGTTAACATATCATAATAAGGATAAAACTCCAAATTAAAAATAAAGATTAAAAAAAAAAACATTTTTTAAGTTTTATACATTTTCTGATGCCATTGCTGTATTTATTAAAATCCCATATACGGTATAAGAGAAAAATGGCAACAAGGAAGATAGCTCAATCTAAAATGATGAAGATGATATTCAATCTAAAATGATGAAGAAATATTAATATGTAAACAAAAGACTGGAATTTAAGGCTGGACTCCCAAATGACAGTATTTGAAATCTGTCATTTTCCCAACAGAACCAACCACAAATTTTCGCCAATACTAATATACACTATTTTGAACTTATCCAATAAGCAATAAGTAAGAATAAAAGCAATACATTTTGACGAATAAGAACAAAAACACAACAAATAATTCTAAAAGTTTTGACGGATGGATTGAGTTTCCTGCTGATGGATTGTCAAATGTGTCAAGCAAAACAAATTTTAGTGAAATTGAAGTGTTGGAGGAGCGTGTATCATGGTTGGCTGTGTCGAATTGCTTTCTCTCATGGAGTAATATTTAACTATTATGTATAATTTAACGTCTGTTTAGAAAACATTAAAAGCGAAAAATGTCTACCGTTCTGCTAGCTGTCATCGCTGTTATATTGTGTGTTTTGTTTCGAATACTAAACGTTAATAGTCAGCCGCACAAACCTGTGATTTACGGCAAGGATAGAAACTTTATAGAAAACATCCTTTTTATTGCTCCATTTCTAAGTGAACCGTGAGTACATAAAGGCTTTATTAATCTTAAATCATAAGTAAGTTACCTTGTCTACATTATTTTACATTTTCATTTTCGGTTAAGTCGCGTGATGATGTCACGTCTGGTCACACCATGGTATACCATAGAAAAATGCAAAGATACAATTGTTCAATAAAAATAAATGATAAAAAATGAGTAATGTTTATTACAATTATAATCACTCATAATAATGTTGTGACCATTGAGTAATCAACGAAGTATGTTCGTACGCATGTAAAGTGATAGTTCACGTTAAGCTCTACTTGTTTCGGAAATTATTCTTAAAGAAAACTTTCACTTATGAAATCGAATCACTAAAGTAATACTCACTTTATTCATAAAATCCAAAAAAACAATAACAGAATATTTAGATACATTATAGGTAGATTGAAAACATGCAGATTTGCTGAAGTCTTATCATCATATGACCTTGTCAGGTCCCTTGCTGGGTAGGCAGAGAACACCAAGTGCCTAATACAACTTGATACATGTTTATAAACATGACATCTTCATACATTTCAATTAATCAATTATTAAGTGCCTTGGCTTGAGTACATAAGCAGTTATTGTTACTTGTGATATTGTTGGTATATAGCTTTTTCAATGTATATACACATTTATAAGCCTATTTAATTACATAATTATTAATAAATATTGTGTGCACTTTTTCCTTTCATTTTTACAAACAATTTTCAAGTTAATGTAATTCGTTTGTTTAACCTTGTCATAGTTTAAATTCATTAATATAAAGTAGTATTGCATTTGTTCCAGTTAAAGATTTGTTTCTGGTTATACTGACTAATGGAGACAGCATCTTTTGGCCTTGACAATGAACAAAATGTGTAAATGTGTGTTTACCTGGATTATGTCAATTGTGTTAATGAAATGTAGTGATCTAAGGTGTAACATAGTTCTACCCATGTTCCCATATATACATATCTACATATCATCCCATATCTACATATATTCCCATTTAAACATAACTTTGAACACTGCTTATTATAAAATGTTGTCCTTCAATATAAATTCTATTTTTATCTTATGTATATAGACACTAATGTAATGTTAAGAAGTATGTGTGTGTTATATGCAGAAGGGTTAATTGTTTGTCATTGTATCATCAAAAGAATTGAATGGAAACAAATGTTACACAAATCATTGCCAAATATAACATTAACATATGAAAAACACTGAGAGATCTTATAGGCTTTATTATAAACTGTTTAAACTTTTTTATTGTATTGTGTTTTAGTCAACATCATCATCAACATTTTTGGTCCACCAAAGTACATTGGTCTACTCTCAAAATGAGATGGGTAAGACTACACTTAGTCTGTCACCTATGTCTAGTGTGGATTGGCAGAGTTCCCATAGCTTAGAGAACATCATGGAGAATTCTAAGATGTGCAGATTTCTCCATAAAGTTTTTCTTTTATTGGGTAGTGTTTCAATCCGATTAAAGAAATACTGAAGAATTTCATTGCTTAACTGTAATTGCTAATTGTGATGGATAGAGATCTATTAGTTTGAAGGTCAAATTTTCTTGTAAGTTGACAATGTGCTTTGTTCATTGTTTAACAATATTTTATAATGACTACACGATTAGTAGCAGCACATAAAACTTACATTGAGTCATATTGTATAAGTATTTCTATTTATTGGAATTGAAACACAGATTGAAACTTATTTGCAAGCTGAAAGACTATAAATGTGTCTATTAACATTTATAGTTCCAAGAATTGCTGAAGTCATTTATCTCTTTGCATGTGACTATGTTTTGTTTTTAATTAACAATCATTCATGAAGAATTAGGTTCCACCCACATCACTTGGTAACTTTCCAAAGTTAAATTTAGTCATATATTTTAATTAAGTCCATGTAATATGCAGAAGCAGGTATTCTATACAATTTATTCTAAGAACAACATGATATTGAGCTATTTAAAGAAGGCACAAAAATATATCTTAAAGACAACCACCTCTGGGATGGAGATTTTGCTGTAAAACTTTTTAACTTCACATGTCTGTCTGTGACATTTCCCACATTTGTGAGAAGACTGTGATATGTCTAAATCCTTATTTTCAGAAAACATCTTTGAAACTATGAAATCAAATTTATTCTAGAACGATTTTAATAGTCATAAGTTAGAAGATTTATAATAGTTACTAGCTGTGCCCGCGACTTCGTCCGCGTGGAATTTAACGTAACGTAACTATCTAAAACTATAACAAAAAAATCT
>DWFV01000443.1:0-14322 GCA_018246775.1 Parelbella machaon machaon
TGGCGCTCATTGGGGGAGGCCTATGTCCAGCAGCGGACTGAGATAGGCTGATGATGATGATGAACTTATAGTAATCAGAACACATACCAAAACACAAATATTGTGTCAAAACATTTTTATTCAACAATCTTAAACTAGTAAAGGCTTGGTAAATATTTACAAGGCTTCATTACACGGCAAGGTAAAAAACTATCCAAATACACTACATATTATCCGACTTCTGCAATTATCACAAAGGTAATATAAAATACATAATATATAAGTGGCTCTGCCGTTAATTGTTATCTATTTACTAAGTCACCGTATATAATTATTTAAATAAGTGAGTACACATACATACGGTTAATAGGTGCAGTTATGATTAAACAAGCGACATAACGAAGCCAGTTAACCTATAGATAGAACAAAATTTTTACATACAGCCAAAATTATGTTAATTCAGGGCTGTATATTATTTCGAACCAAAAAATTTGAAGATAAAACATATTTAAAACTCTCCTACAATAATAACAAATATGCAGATAGTAGGAATTTTTTAAATCGAAATATTAATCTCACTTGATACCTGTTATTCATTTTTAAGCTAATTCTCGCAATGAGAAAAGTAGTATACAAAGCTCTCAAAAGCCTTAGGCCTATAATGCGCGGGACGATGAGGAAAATGTCCACACAAGCCATGTGTCCCACTCATTAACTTACATTTGGCTAAATTGGATAGGTACATAATTTGGATGAGCAATTAGAAAATTTATATAAATAAAACTAAGAGTATTGTTACATTTACTTAGATAATGGAATAATACTTAAGTTTAGTGAAGCAAACAAAATTTAGCTTTTTATTTAATATTAGTCCTAACCTGTTCATGTTGCACATTAAAGGGGATTCTTATGGATATTCCAAATTCCCAATTGTCCTAGCCCATCAGCTTATTTCTTATTGAATATGTGCCTCGATTGCAAGCTACTGAGGATGATAATAAAACAACCAAACTATTTCGCAAGATTTAAAATAGGTAAAATCGAGAGCAACTTACTTCTTAAATGTTTGCTTTTTATATGATAGACGCAACTGACCTTAGGTTGATTTAAGCTCAGGGATTTACGCCAATACCTTACTTTGTACGGCTTTAGTATCCTTTCAATGTTTTTACATTATTTTGTAATACAAATAGTGTGTGATGCTACAATATGTATCTATAAAATTCGAATATCAAGTTATATAAAAATTATAGCACCATACCTTATGTAAATATACTTTGAAAATAATCGAATTTTCAAAGTACATACACATACTTCCACCAACATAATATACACAATCAGACAACTAGCAGAGATACATGAAATCTTATCATAATATACAAAAAAAACATACACATTGTTATATTCCTAAAATTTGTGTTATGTGGATATCAAAATATTGGCACTTTCGAGGCTGTAAAGCCACATTCGTTGTAGTGACAGGCATCAAATAATTAAATTAAATATAAATGCAAAAAATGGCAATATTTCAACTGATTTATGGATTCTAAGGCATCTGTGACAGTTCAATGTTAAAGCGAAACACAATACACTAAGTACAAAGACGTTAGGAAAACATACGACAAAAAGATAAAACCGAACAAAGACCATTGGTAGTTCTGGGTAATATATAACTATAAATAATGCGCACAAACAACTATGCAAGCATCCCATGTTTTAAACGATACATATTTATAAAATAATTGTGCATCTACCCTAACTTTAGTTAATACACTGGAATGATATTTTTTCAAGAATGTATTGTTTCTACAATATTTTTTATTGTTTTCGGTGTCGGCTGCTGCCAACGAACAGTTATACATCGATAAATAAAACATTTCGTAAAAGCATATTTCACACTACAAGAATATCAAAATTTACAAAGAGTTCCTGGCTTACACACAATAAATGGAAGATATTGACTATAGGTACGATTTACCAAATGACTATATAAATGAGTGTTTGCACAATTGTTTGATTGCAAGGAGTGAACTCCCTACTTTTAACTAAATGAATTCATACCTAATATTGTTCCCGAGCTGGTCCCACCCATGACGATGGCTTGTGAATATGCACCTTTATCTCTCTCTGCTTCTCTCTCACTTCAACATGCATTTAACTGTATCATGGATTTTATTAAGGAAAGCTCAGAGATTGATTATTGAAAGTAGTGTTGCGAGAGAGACAAGGTAGTCTGTGTGCCACATTATGCACTTCAACAAGACTGGAATGTCATATTTTAATTTGGGAAATAGTTATTCATACAAAGAGACAAATCAGTTGATTGGTTTTGTAAGTCACGCCAACAAAAGACAGATCATATAATAGCGTTTACATACAATTGGCAAAATAACGGTTTGCATGACTTGTTTGATGATTTTTGTTCATGTCTCCTAGACAAACAACTATTCTTATGATAATTTTCCCCTAAGTTTTAGTCATCGGGCGGAATGCAGAAATCCACAACTATGTTGAGTATTATACTATACTTTCATTATATACATAAGTAGATATGCCTCAGTAAATAAAATGGATTTAATGTAAACGTGAGCCAAGTATGTTACTGCGTCGTTACCTCGCGAACGCCTCACACTCACTATTAAAACAAACAAAAATAAGTTAACTAACATCTAGCGATACAAACATTTCGTATCAAGTATTAAGTACTGTACACTTACAAACGTATCCAGTCCTTCGCGAATTGTCAACACTATGTGTTACACGATCTTACATCTACATTCCATTATAAATTAGTCACCATTATCGGAAGAACAGACACTGAATAGACTAGCGTGCGTCACTCGAACCAGTGCTCGGTGGCACTCTCTCATAACTTTACCGTATTTGCACAACACACACATAATTATGTAGAATTTTAACGGAAACATTTTGAAACGGACGATCCATATGTGCGGCCGAACGACTCATTCGAAACGATATTTGGAGATCATAGTCGAAGCATAGTTAGAGAGCGAGGGTCCGGCGTCAGGTGGCGTCGAACTCGATCTTATCCCAGGAGTAGTGCTTGCGGGCGGGGCGCGGGGCGGGCCGCGCCAGCACGCCGCCCAGCAGCGGGTCGCACTGCGGCACGTGCCCTCGTCCGAACAGGTTGGGCGTGCGCTCCGTGTCCATGTAGTCGTAGCTGTCGCCGTCCACGTTCATGCCGGAGCCGAGCTCGATGCCGAACTCCTTAAAGTCTATCTCGCATGGGTGGTACTCGAAACTATCGTGCCTCGTATCGTCGTTCTGGAACGACGGCAGGGACAGATCTTCCATGTCCTCGAAGGCTGTCCGGTTATGATCCAGTATGTCCCCGTTGGTGAGGGGCGTCATGCTCATTCTTTCCGGGATTTCCTCCACGATATCCATATCCGTGTGCGTCCTCTCGTCGCTGTCGACGGCTAGCAGCCGACCAAAGAAGTCATCTTGATTATTACATGTTGAATCCGTGCTGCCGAAATCGGTGTGAAAGCCGTTACTCGATAATAAATCGACACTCAAATCGGTATCGATATCAGTCACTGTCGGGTCGCACCGATTTGCTTCATTCACGGCGTGCAGGTCGGCATGACTCATAATTTCATTCTGAATGTCGTTAAGTTCCCTTTGCAATTCGTCTGCCGCTAGCGAATCTCGCACGTGTGTATCACCTAGCACGTCGTCGGTCAAAACGTCTCTTGGCGAAAATTCACTCGAGCCGGCGGTGAGATAACCGGCGTCCAGAGATCGATTGACACTAACATCTCCTACAGCGGACGGTGGCAGTTCTCCATTTTCGACTAATATCTCAAGAACATCATCCATGATTTGACTGTCCTCATTAGTATCGTGCAAAGACGTGATTACAGGGGGCATCGGTGGCGGCGGCGGCGGGGGCGGAGGTGCCGCCGGTGCGCTGCGTTCCGGCTCATAATGTGCAGTTGGTAAAATCGCAATCGGTACTACCTTAACCCCATTCAGGATATATGCAGGATTTCCGGACTTTGCCGGTGTGACATCTGTGGTTCCTTCGCCGCTTGTTGATGGAGACGTCACGGTGAAGAGACGAACTAGTCTATCTGGGGCGGTGTCCGGAGCGGCAATGACATAGCGTGGCGCCGACGGAGCTGGAACATGGGACTGCTGCAAAGCATCAAGTTGTGCGCGTAGCTGATTGAAACATAAATGCGCTTGTAGAAGTCTTCGGCTCTGATCACTCGCAGCGGCGCCCGCAGCTTCGCGTCGTACGGTCTCCAGCTGTTGTCGTGATGCTTCCAGCTTTCTCTCTAGTTCTTCGATCTGTCTGCGTTGCGATTGGACAATGTCCTCTGGCGGCTCCAATTCGATTTTTAATTCAGGCGATGCCACTGACACCGGCGATCTTGGAGGGTCCTCCTGCATTTCCGCGAGAAACGGTCTCAAGCGGTCGATAAGTTGTGGCTTGGGTCCAGATACCCGGAGATTGCGACGTTTACACTCCGCCCGTAGATCCGACACCTTCATATCTTCGAAACGACCAGACGAGGAAAGAGAGGACGTAACGGTTGTGGGAGGTAAGGGAGGCGGGGGTGGTGCGGCGTATACATCGGAAGAGTCGGATGCCACGGACGCGGAAGATGGGGCGGGGGATGCAGGGAGCATGAGCTGAAGGAGCAGTTGTTGTTGCTGTAGGAGCAGTTCATAAGGTGTCTCTACGGACCCCGGGGGCGAGGAAGATTTCTGGGCATTTGGAGGACCTTTATATTCATGAAACTTGAATCGCGCTTTCGGCTGTTGTTTTTGCTTACTTTTCTTGCGATTCTTATCTTTTCCCGGAGCAGGGTGCTGAGGAGGAGAAGCAACACTGACGGGTGAGAGTGTCGAAGGTGGTGAAGGAGATGGAGAAACTTCCTCTGGCGGCCCACAATATGAGGACGGATGCTGAGGACGCCCTGAAGCACCTTCGCTGGTGGCTTTAAATGCTAGAATGCCACTTTTTACAGCCTCTTCAATATTTTCCTCTGTATGCAATATATTCTTTTTAATCAGCTCTAAAGGCCCAGGTCTGTGTGAAAGTTGATCATTGAGCTGGTCTGCCAGTCTCGCTTTCTTCAACATACGTTGCTTCTCTGCCAAACTGGGATCGACATGACTCTCCTAAAAATAAAAGGAATAGTTAATGTGAATAATTAGAAAAGCTCTGATAGAAAATGTTGCGTAGGAGTCGCATACAAACCCGTTCTAATATATGTCTTCTTTCAAGTTCCTGTCGATCCGGCCGCCGTTGTATTTTGGCTTTCAATAAATCCCCAGTTTTTGCTCTTTCGAGTTGTTTGCATTGTTCGAAATACGCGGGAGGCGTCTTGCGTGCTAAAATAAAAATTCATTTTTAATGTTAAAAGATCATTATACCTAGTGACTGAATTTTATTATCGTCTGTGTTCTATAAATGTGAGAAATCTACTTTACTATTGGCAAGTGAGAAATTCTCATTACCCAGTGTTCAGATCGTAAATAAAATGCTTCCGCCCACACGCCACTTCTGATGGGGAGCGTGCAGATTGGCGCCCCGCGACATCACCGCACAGGCGATTACCCATTTGTTCTTAATGTAATACGGGAAGGTTACACTTACGAGGCATTATACCCTGCTCCACCAACTGATTAATGGTAGGTCGTCTCAACAACTTCACTTTCAAAGCTGTAAAATAAATTCATATATTATGTATTTTAATAGTTTTCACATATTAAGACTTGACTATTATATTATTTTTATTATTGACTATTATTACATGTTATGAAACATTTCTGACAGTTGGAGATATCTGAAACTGGTCTTTACATATGTGATAAACACCAGTGCCGACGAAGCGTGACGAAATTTGACGCAACACATGAACAAGGAGAGCCAACGATGTGAACGACATCAGTATCGATACATTGAAATAATACGGCAGATACGACAGAAACATTGAGAGATTCAAGAGATGAGAGCGAAACGCGATACATGAGATGTGAGAGACACAACATATGCGAGAAATACTAGAGAATATAGAGATAGAAGAGATCCATGAGATGCGAGAGATACGCGAGATCCGAGAGATAAGCGTGGGCGAGCGGAACGCTACACAGCGGCTCGCGTGTAGACACGCGCGGCGCTGCGAGCGGCCGGCGGACAGCGCTGGCGCTCCGCCAACATAAATAAACACTGCACAAGGAAACTAATGTTATGCCGCGACCGTATTACAGACGAAACATTCACTACCACTAGGCCGAATATTGTGGGTTACTGGGCGTCATATAGCTGCGCGCTCAACCTGTACTCGTCATTCGTTTCCAATTAACTACTACGAACCTTTCATTTTATATTAGCTTCGAAAGAAACTTGCTAGGCCGTCATGGAACATCACGCCTGTAATCCTGAAGGGTTGTGCAGAGGAGTGTAATACACTCCCACGTTAAACCTATTTCGTTTACGTCCCACAATGGAATAGGTGACGAGCTTACTGCTATACACTAGACACAGGTCAAGACTATGAGCCACTGTTAGAAATCGTCTAGGAAAATGTAAGTTGGAATAATCTAATAGTACCCGACCTGGGAATCTAATTCACGATGTCCTGATCAGCTAGGACTTAATTACATAAAAACGATAACTGTATGGACGATGAGTACATCTGTATTTAGACGAACAATATGTCGTTATATTTATATGCCAACTGAGTATTGTTGCTAAGTTTAACAAGTTGTTTCTTGGCGACGCGTGCAGACGTCGGCGACGGCTCGAGAATGGCCGGAAGTGCGAACTTCATTATATTGTGTAGATATGCATTCTTCAGTATGCATTCTGATGGAGGCGCCTCACGCAACCTCCACCGGACGTGGATAGTATGCAAACCAATGCTTAGATCAAACAGGATTTAAAAAAAAAATCCTTTCAATACTCACTAGCTTAATAACGGTTAAACAGTTCAAAAATGGAACCTCCGACGTTCTTTACTACAAATTTTTTAAATTTACTGGACAATGTCATATTGTTGTAAGTTTTCAAATATTGGTTCGTAGGAACATTAAATTATAATATAATTGAAGCAAACCAAAGATTTACGAAATAGACACTTGAACTTGAGCATGTTTAATTTTAAATAATAACGATAATAATGTTGCATGATAATAATGGAGGATAGAGGAGTCAGAAGTTTCCGAAACTGGCATGTCGATAGAGGAATGCAAAAAGAAGCATGTTAGGTTTGCGAGGATAAAGGTACATGGGAATTGGTGCTCTCTACCTACCTATTAAGGAATTTGGCTTGACGATATGAGAATAAAAAAAAAATGATTTTGTATATTACAAACTCATTCTTAACAGGTACATTGGGGTCAGGGTTATATTAGATAGTTTGAGTAGAAAAATGACAAATATGATAGAAGCTTACATTCTTTGTGCTTGCCCATGGCGGGTTGCAAGGGGCTGTCGTCGACCACCACCTTGGGCGGGGAGCCCCGCGGCGGCGAGCCGCTGCCGCTCGCCTGACGACCGGCCATCTCCTCCGTGCCCGAGCTGCAACATAGACCACATACCATACACCAGCCATTAACGAGGTTATGGATACAAACATCATTAACGAGGATATAGAAATACACATCATTAACGAGCAATAAGCTCACAATTTAGATAATTGAGTCGCGCGTTACTTCACGGGAACTCATTTTCAACGGCTAAGTCAAAATTATTCTATTCGCGTTCTATGTACGTATATAGGAAGTGTTAGTTTAGTAATTAATGATTAAAAAAATATAATATGCCAGACGCAAGACTAACTATGATGCGATAATAAGATGTATATGTTCAGTACATATAAATTACGTTTAGTGCATATATATATGTACATAAAAAAATGTGGTACTAATTGTTTCAAAAGCGTAAATCTCATTATTCTCAGGTTGGCACCTAACTACCTCGGAATTATAAGACACATTTGATACTATCTTGTAAATAAGCCAAAAAATTGACAGGCGGTTTAAGTGAGAAGGCGTGATGTGTGAAAGTTTCTCTCGGTTTTTCATTGGGTATGTCGGAGTTTGGACTCGCTGCAATACAAAAGTGAACGTTGCGATTTTGTCGTCCTCATAATTTCATAGATGCACTAAACAATACTATATTATCGGGGAGTTTTATGCCCGTAATCTCCACGCTGGGCATGCGGGTTGGAGATCGCAGGACACAGCTATATACAAAAAAAAAACTATATATAAACAATACTATATACGTAACAAAAAAACGCAACATCACGCCCGTAATCCCCGAAGGGGTAGGCAGAGGAGTGTACTACACTCCTACGTTTCACCAGTTACGTTTAAGTCCCATGGAATAAGTGGTGAGCCTATTGGCATACACCGGGCACAATTCCAGACTCCGAGCCACTACTAGAAATCCTAAATTAGAAAAATCCAATAGCACCCGACCCGGGATTTTATGCCAGGACCTCCCGATCGGCAGTCGCGCTTGCAACCGCTCGACCAACGAGGCAGTCAAAAAGGCAGTCAAAAACAAAAATTGTTTTGTTATAAAACTTATGATCTTTACATTTATCGCAAAAACAATTTTTATTCAAAAACCCAATTACTCATGCCGAAAGCACGCGAAACTCTGCAAATGAGCCCGATGTAAGGCTTCGTTCTCATGTTACTCGGTTGACTCGAGGCGTTGCGGTTTAGGCCCTGATCCAATTTGGTTGTCGGCTATTAATACATCGTTACATTCTGAAATTTCATTGATAGTCCGGATCAAGGCAAGGACTGACATATATTTTGTGAGGTTATCGAATTGTCTATCATCCATTCAGTCATGCCGTGTATGCAGATCAACATTAAAATATCTAAAGTGCTCGTGACCACGATGACGGAACCGGAATTGTCGAATAAATTATCAGGTAGGCGCCAGTTCTTTTACGCTATGGTATGGTTTAAGAAGCAGGAATTGCGAAAATATCTGCAGACAGAAGTCTACATGATGACCAGTTGAGCTCATTGACAAATATGTATATTTGGTGTTCGCGAAGCCTAAGTTAGAAAATGACATGTTCTATCGTCAATTATTGGAAAGCTCGTAGTTTCTTTCCATAATATTTGCGAAGTGCTTCATAAGAACAAACACACAAACATACAAATTATCAAGTCTCATTGTAAGGCAACGGTGGCAACGGTGAGATAATACGAGCTTAGATAACCTAACACAATATTCCCCTTTTGATTAGAAGAGTATACTATAGAAATATATATTTAAAGTACAGACAGTCCTCGTACTTACAGCATGTTAGGTTCTCGAAATACGTAACGTAAATCGAAACGACGTAAGTCGGAACATATTTTTTCCCATGTTTACATGTAAAACTAAAGGGTTAGGTTCCACAAGGACTCAAAATTAAAAAAAAACTATTTATAACAAAGAATATACTTTATTATGAAAAGTTCTTAAAATAATTATGTACTTATGAAATTGGTAGTTATTTTCGAATATGTGTGTTATTAACTGTAATAATACAATAAAACTTTAATAATCAAAATATGCAATGCGAAATAATAAATTAAACTTTCGGCTTAAAGAAACTATCAATTCTAGATTGTTCCGCTTATTTCTTGTTAACATACAGGTCTTCTTGGTAACACTGATAAGTCGCACAAATTTTGTTATTAACATTGAAACTTCTGACGATGGTTTCGCGACAAATAAATTCTTCTATGCCGGAAATCGAAACAATTGACGTATACTTGAGGAATAGTGTCAACACATTGTTCGATGTAAGTCCAGGATTGGCTGTAGTTCCTTTTTCAATTGAATATGTACATTAGATTATTCTGTATGTTTATCAATTTACATACTCATGTTCTTGTGTTTGCTTGTGTTTCAATTTTAATATTTTCACAGTCATTAACTACCTTTCAGACAATAATTTGTTAGTTTTGTTACTAACACGAATTCATTGTTATAATTGTTCTTTTATATCTTTGGCAAACTTATCCATGTTCCTCATATCGACACAGAAGGTATACATGCATATATTCTAGATATTTGTTCTCTTCCATCGCAACGCCCCTATTTAATGCATAATTTTGCTTTAGTATTTCATAATGTTTCCTTGTCTTTATTTATTTCTACGTAATTTATCCATTTATTATCGCCACCATAATCAAAATTCGTACAATACTTTATTTTATATAACATTGAGTCAATGTTATAAAAATGCTGAGTTTTACAAATTTATACGTATTTTCGATTCTGCCAGAATTTATTTGTTTCTACGGACCTGGGTAAGTTTAATTAAGGATGGATCTTAGAACCTCTTTAACTAAGCAACCACTGTCGCTGTACGCACCTGAGGCATTCTGTTTTGTTTGGTAAATGTGAATGAAGTAATTAGTTGTTTTCGGAGGAAAAATATTAAAGAACGAAAATGTACTATCACAGCGGATTATGCTACTAATCTACTTACGCGGATAACTTTTCGAATCAACATGAAGAATTTTGTTTTTGGGAACTTCATGCCCTACAAGACGTCAAAAACTAATTTTGAAGAAACTCAGTCTGCTAGGTAATTCGGAACCTAATATAGAAAATTCTTAAAATCCTGAATATATTTATGATAAACAGCATACGTTCCATATAACTTACTAGAAGAGTACAGCTGTAAGTTAACATGTGCTCCAGTCAGAAAATGTATTTAATCATCTTATCATCACATGAATCACTAAGGGCTAAAGGTACCAGTGTCCATAAGATGGTGTATAACACAGTATAACTTCCTTGTTATTAATTGTTTATTTTGTTGTCATATTTGGTTGCCATTTTTTTGTATCTCCTTTGGTCCCACGTCGTTTCCCTCAGATATACTTTGGAGATTGCTTCGTTTGTTTCTTTTTATTTTTGTATCCGAATATACATAAAAATGTTAAGTTCCATAATGGCGCAATCAAAAATTACCCCCTTTGATAAACCCGTGAATCAGAAACATAGGACATCAATGATACCTGTACAGGTACCATAGATATAAGTTTATATACAGTACAAACGGTACAAAGGCATGCAATCAGAGTGTAAAGCCGTGCTACATGTGGCAACCGTCCATTAAGAATAGCTGTTTTATATCCGAGTCCCGAGGGAGGCAGAGAGGCTGGTTTTTATGTGAACGAAACACTAAGTTGCAAGCGCGGTCGCTAAATACGAAACCTACAGTGCTATAGAACATTGCAATGTATGTTTTATAACGTTGATTATGCCGTTGAAATATCTGTATGTTTTAATTTAAAATGCTTATTAAATTATTTATATTTATTACACCATTTTAGACATACTGCTTACCAAAGTCTAGAAGTCCTTGAAGTATTACGATGTAGTTATTTTATCTAGTGGCCCCGTAGCAGTCGCAATTCGATCGGAAATCATTAGAAAATCAATTTGAGCGTTGTCTAGGTTCTAATGTCAAAGACTACGCTTATATAAATCTTTCCTCTGTGCTACTTATTGACAACAATTATTATTGGCGTCTCATGTCTGACATTGACAATGGGAACATAAATAATAAACGGTTTATTTGATTCAAATTAAGGTATTTGTAATAAATATTCCTCATACATTATATATTAAAGACGAACAATATTAATTTCTGATCAATTTGACCAGAGACTAACCATAAACAAAAGAGTAGGTATATATGCTTGACATTTTGTGACACTAAAGTCAAATAATATTAATCAGTTATCAGACTTTAACCACATACATGAGAGTATAAATGCCAAATATTTAAATATATAATAATTTTAAATGGGGAAAATCAAAATGTATGAAACTGCATGTTTAATAAGATAACCATCCCTCATATTTATACTGTAGTGTTTTATTTGTATATATTAAAGTTTCTTTGATGCACATGGGCTAATATGGGTTAGTATTTGGTGTAGTTATTTGTACCCGAAAACGCTGTAATAAAAATAGTGTTCCAATGCAAAGATTACGTTCCCTAGCTCACATAATTTATTTTATCGATAAGATAGACTTGTCTAAAATGACTAAGCTCTTACTATAACCTCTTTTTACATAGGACCCTTCGATACACTTCTGTATAATGTGGTATCTTTGTGTGGTTGCAGTAATGTGCATTGCGTTTTTGTGATGAATTTAGTATATTTTTTATCCATTATTTTTTTTAAATATTAGCATTCTGCACTTCTTCTCTATATAAACTATAAGTGTGTCAAATTTCATACTCCTCCGTTCGCGCAATTTTCGTAAAAAGGAGCGCAAAGTTTTTGCTACACGTATTATATAATATGTAGAAGAGATAGTGGCAAGAAGATCCGTGCTTTTTGAATGAAGAAACATTCACAATTTATAAGTAATATAAAGGGTTAAGAGATTTTTCCGTTAATCTGTAACTTTAAATACTTACTTTGCATCTATTTTAAATCCCAAGTGTCTTTCTAAAATCATGATTTGCAGTAAACGTAGGTAAAACCTGAGGCAAAGGAATTCTTTCGATTTACTATTCTCTCAAAGGAAATATAAACTTGAATGTCTTCCACATTTTAGCAAGAACACTGAAGTCATTCGTCGTCGTCAGTCGAGTATTCGAAAAACTCAGGTCCATTTCTTTTCTCCCCTTGATTGACGGGTTCCCTAATTTATATCTCCGGAACATTGTTTATCAAAAAATTAAATTAAATAGTCTGATACTGAAATTGTCTATAATTGTGTAAGACTGATAAAAACGTACTAATCCCCGACTAAAAGCGTACTAAGCAAAATTCTTATTCTCATCAGGGAAAAACTTAACCGTGTATGAAGCATTGTGTTTAAATGGGCTGTACAATTACAAGACAGCAATTTAGTCGCAAAAATATGTTTAAGCAGAGTTCAAAGTACTCGTTATTTGTGTAAGTAAATGGATTGAACATTTTGCTTATACAACACAGAGGATAACCTGAGTATGACCTTTGGAAAGTCTGTTTAGAAAGTTGAACAACGTTCGTATGATGAGTCACGTTGGGTTTACCTATCGAGCCTTTATTCTCGGAGTTCCATTAATAATGCAGAGCTGGAACGCTTGAAACGGAATGAAAAATGATGTTACATAAGTTCAAGTTCAGGTGGAGTTGTGGAAGCAAACGTATCGATTAGGCAGCGGGCCGCGGGTAATGTGGGCTCTCTGCGGCTTGTTTGGGCCGAAGTTCACGTGGGTACGCGAATGTAAGATTTGATGAACACCAATAAATAGAAATATTTCCCGTATTATTAAAAATGATAAAGCGATTTTTTTTCCATTTTTAAGTAACAACATTTAGTTATTTAGATGCTTTTACAAAGTAGTTATCGTGGTGACACGGTTGTTATTTATGTATTGGAAGGAATCTTTGACTCCGAACGAAATAATTCTGCTCCTTATTTGTTCCGCTGTGCCTAGGTAACAGACACGTACTCGTCTGCCCTTGATCGATCCGCCGCCGGTGCGTGTGTCGTTCTCTGTACGATAGGGCTCCTCAACCCCCTTTTTGAGTCGCGCCCTCTTAGTGCTTCAAACGGATTCAAGCTTTTTTTAATAACGACAGTGGAAAGATTAAAAATAAAAACAAAAAATGTTACCTAAGTGAAAGTACATACAATTCTCTAGTGTACTTCATGATCGTTTCGGCTGTATCGTTTTCTTAGGGGAGATATATTTTGTGATTTTTAAATTGTTCGAGAATTTTCGTTTAAGGATTTCGTCTTGTTAAAATTTCTAGTATTTTTTTATTATTTTTAGAGGGCGACAATGAAATGTTCTCTCTATTAAGTTATTTTATGATTTCCCATGTTTCCAAGCACACACACTATACACAAGTACAATATAGTATGAATTCACGTTAAACGCAAAGTACAATTAGAGACTTCCTACCAGCCACAACAAAGCGCTAACTATGTCGCGTATCGTATAATGAAATTCGCGAGCTTCAAGAGGAAATGTTGAACATCTGTCAAGAGCCGAACATGAAAGGGGTGGCTTGTGTTTTACGTGCTTCTAACACGGTCTATGGCATTACGAAGGCCCCCCCTAAGTACATGCACTAAGAGGTATGGATTTCCTTCAGGCGCTGGATTAGAGTGCTATCAGACATTCTCTGCACTAATCTGCACAGGGCGATTCTAATGACGGCATATTAGCGACTCAACGAGCGAATGTGTTTGCTTGAAGAGAAAGCATTTTAAAACCATTTGAAACAATAGATGGGGGAGAGGTGTTTTTAATAGCTGTTTTAATTATGGCACTTGAAATAATTATGTAGATTTCAGGGGATAGAAAAAAAAACTTTTTA